>WMED01005770.1:0-19156 GCA_019650415.1 Pipa parva
TTTGCAAAGTGAGCCGAAGGCTTCGGAGCTCACTTCGCTGAATGCTGAATTCCCCCCTAAATCTTTGGAATGAATTTATCTATGTCAACCTCGGCTTGGATTCTACATAATGTTGGATCCTAAGGGTATGTTTGAACAGGCATTATATATTGACACAATGCAAACAAAAACATATTCATTCATTAAAAATCAATCTATAATATAGTTTACACTTGTTTTTAATTTTTATAAATGGAAATCATAATTGCATATTTGAACTATATATAGTGATTGCCAAGATAATTTTTTTAAGCAGTATTTTCCATGTTAAAATAAAAGTTACAGTTGTAAACAGAGCACGTCAATGTTGTACAATGGAGGGTCTCTGCCACAGTTACAGGAAACATATGCACAATGTTTTCCCGAAATCCCAATATGAATTCTAGGACATCCTGTCTTTTTGATAACAGTTTTTCTGTAAAGTAACATTTATATGGCATGAAAGCAAAATGCTTCTAACAAATCCAGGAACAGATTTTATCATCTAACTGACCAGAAGAGGTTTGGGAAAGGTCAACAGAAATGAAGTATCTCACAAGTTAAGAACAAGCTAGAAGCATAAGTTTGCTTGAAAGGGTGATTTATTGTATCTTCTCTAAAAGACATAACAGTTCCCAGTCTTCCTATTATAAATGTAGACAATGATCTTGCATAAAATAGTGATGTATTCAATCTTTTATTTATGCAAAATGCTTGCTTATTAAGTTTGTAGCATTTCCAGCCTCCAGTTGTAGCCTTACAGAAAAAATGGTTTAGCTTTTACATTGACAGCTTATAATAAACCAGAAATACATATTGTTAATGGGAACATAAGTCATTTATATTTCAGTTCCTCATTCTTCCCTAAACTTTCTGGGATCTGATGTCCCCCAACAACATCTAAGTACAGAGTCTTATTTCACTGTGGGTCCTAGATTAAGGAGAAAGCAAATTCAAAACCAAAACTACACAGAATGTCATTATGTGATCATAGCTTCTGTAAAGAATGCAATGATTTGTAATGAAAAAGTACAATATTTCCTTTAATCTTGAGAAGTCCTGGTTCCCAGCCATTTGTGTCTCCACTGCTCTACAAACCAAAATCACTAGTTTGGACTGGAAGACATAGAGTACAAGGTGAGTTCTGCTGCAGTATCCTTCTGGAATTCCAAAGATGCTCTTGGGAGCTTTAGCGGGGAATTCAGGATAGTCTGAAGTGAGGTGCGGAGTGTTCGCCACACTTCGGACTTACTGATGTCCTGCACGCGAGCGCATTAAAGGGATTCCAGTCTCGGCAAGGCAACTCTTTTGGTCTAGCCGAGACTGGAATCCTTTTAATGCACTCGCTGATGTCCACATGCAGGACATCAGCGAGCGCATCTCAGCCAGTCTGAAGTGAGGTGAAGACTCCGCACCTCACTTCGGACTATCCTGAATTCCCCTCTGAGGGTTCTAATAAATAAAAGTGTGTGGCAGGAATTCTTCAACCTTCAATATCACATGCATCCCAGTGTGTTTATACAAGCAACAAAATCCATATATATATATACAGTATATATATATACAGTAGATATATATTAGCTTCTTCTCATTCCTTGATGAAATGAAAGGGCTTATTATTCATGAAAGTGTGAATTCAGCCATCAAATTGTATTTGTGCCATTTTGGGGTGTGACACTCTGATAGTCATGAATTCACAACTCTGTATTCAATAAAGGGTAGATTTCCTTAGCAAAGAAGCAAACAGCGTTGTCCGCAGGTTCTTCCCTAATTCAGCACTTTGATCTGCTGAAGTAAAACTTGGGAATCCAATACAGTGCACGTTGCCAAATTCGCTACTTGAACAGACTCCACCACGTAATGAATAGCTGAATTACCTGTGCATGCAAACATGAAGTGGCGGCGTGAAGTGCTCTATAAGTACACAACCATCATAAGTATCCAAATTGGATGTGAAATCACCACATCATAGAGTTTTCTGATTTTCCAAATGTATAAAATCTGGGAATTGGTCTAAGGAACTTCCAGTCTTCACCTCTAAACAACGCAAGGGGGTAAGGAGGCTCCCAGATTCCAGCACTCAGACTCACCCCCCATTAGTGATAGCTGGACTGAAGTAAGGGCAGTTCAGGCAATTGGTACTGTATCTTTAATAGCATGAGCAGTAAGACAGGGAAACATGAAATATATATATATATCAAAGAACTAGAAGCACATAATTAAGATCACTGGAATTGGGACTAGGCACAAGGAGAGGAACAAGGAGCCTAAATGGGGAGATACTCAGGCAGCGAATGCCTGAATGCCTGAAAATGCCTCATAGTTAAATCTCCCATTGCACCAGAGGGGAAGTTGCAGGCTGGTCATTCAATAGTGCACTGCCGGCTCCCCCACATAGAGTGCCACCTCTGTGCAGCAGCTTGGGGAGCTCAATGAGGTAAGCTGAATGCGTCGGTGCTCCTTAGGTGTTCGGGTCTTGCCGGCAGCTGCCGAATACAGCCAACAAGACCCGAAGCAGTAAGGAGCACCGTCGCATTCAACTTACCTCATCAGAGGAGGTGCATCGCTGGAACGCTGTTGGAGGTGAGTGGGGGCAGGGGGCGCGTGGGGGGAGCAGGTCAAGTTTAGAGATGGGCGATATGGGCGACAGCACCCCTCAGATAGATTTCGCCCATAGGTAGAACCGGCCCTGCCTATAAGAGGCCTTCTTTTTTTTTTTACTGGATTATTTTTTGGATAATATCCCACGTATTTGCCCTTCAAACACCCGTTGATGCCTAAATGATGCCTATAACTCTCCGACTGAACCTTGAATGCTATAGGATTCCCGTTATAATGATGTATTGTTATAATACTCAAATATACAAATTTCCTGAAAAATGTGCTCAAGTGTTTAAGGCCTATTGACAAGGGCCTGTTTTCTATAACCTTGATGGTTCCCATTAGTTACGGGAAGTAACTCTTGGCATTTTCCTTTCACTTTGTTGCCATGTCTTTCTTGTGAGCATTCTGGGTATGAAGCACATAAACTGACTTGTGTGACCTGGTCCTTATGAGAACCAAAGGATTATTTTGTGCTGGTTGGCACATCTTCATCATAAACACAAACTGTACACTTTGTATTATAAAAATAGCCTGTTGTTACAGAAAATATTTCTTATCGTCTTCATTTCTTGTTCTTCTACGTCAGTTGCTGTTAAACTGTTATTCATGGCTCCTTCCCCATGAATTTCCTTTTGTTTTTGGCTGGTTTCCTAACAACTCCTATTGGGAGAGGGCTTGGCCTGCTCCACAGTTTATATTCCACAGTCCCTGATTTCTTTCTTCTGTCACAGACAAGAAAGCCCACACAATCCAGTAAAGGGGAAAGCAAAGAAGAACAGCGAGAATGCCAGCTTTTGGGAAGGTGTCCATAATCTTCATTTTAGCCGCACTTGCAGTGGTGTCTGTAAATAGTCAATATCGAAAGGACCTCCTGGGGGGATGGTCAGATGCCAAAGAGAATGATAAATCTGTACAAGAGGCTCTGCAGTTTGCAACAGAGGAATACAACAGACAAAGTGATGGAAATTACATCGCTAAAGTCCACAGAGTTATCAGTCTCAAAAAACAGGTCAGTAAACTTTCCCACAAGTTGAGAAAATGTTAGAGAATACTATACGGTAGCGACGCGAGCTGCAGTCTTTCTGTTATGTCTGATGTTGAATTCAGGGATTTACAAATGCCCAGAAGTTAGAAGTATGCAGACTGGCCACCTCATCTGCCTCTCTTCCCTCTCTTTTAAAGGGGAGGTAAAGACTTAGGACATCTTCCTGTGTATGTGTAGTATCACGCATGGATGTGCATACAGCAACTGTACCCAAGACACATCAGGGGTGCTGGGTAAGCCCCAGGGCAGGGCATATTTAGCTAAGCTTTTTCTACCCTTTCAAACTTTAAGGGGGGAATTCACGATACTCCGAAGTGAGGTGCGGAGTGCTCGCCTCACTTCGGACTAACTGAGATGCGCTCGATGATGTCCTGCACGCGGGCATCAGCGAGCGCATTAAAGGGATTCCAGTCTTGGCGAGAGCAAAAGATTTAAAAGTACAATATTGTGTCTTTACACAGGTCTTATTTCTCAAGTACTGTGCTAATATACCCATGAGATCTCACTGATGAAAAGCCTGGTGGAGGGTGGAATCTGTTACCGTTATAAAGATAGCCTGATTCTTAGTCATAAGGAAGGATAGTTAAATGGCACATATAAGTAAACAAATGTAATGCTCCCACAGTGCATGTGGTAACTATTTATGTTAATTTGTTTTCATTCTTCATTTGAAGTCATGGGGATAACCATTACTGGTGCACTGTCCTTTAGGTATGTGAGCATAATGAATGATACCATTAGTATATCTGAGAAGGGGACCATGTGATTGGAAAGCCAAAAGGGTGATGGTCTAATTAAATAATCATAAAAAATCAACAATATTAAAGGGAAACCTATGGCTTTTGTCATCCCTTGCATCATTCTTTGCATTTTTATTAAAGCCACATGTTGAATAATGCAACATTTTCTTTCTGAAGTGCAGAATATCTTTTACCCCCAGGGACTGGTATTCTTCAATGGTTGCTTGAATTCATTCATTTTAACTTTCTGTACTAATTAACTTTGTACTTCCAATGTCTGCATCTAGGGGTTTATTCTCTAAAGTCTGAATTGCCACGTAAAGGTGTGAATTTGCCAACCAAAGACAGTCACAATAGACTACTACTGTGACAGTCACATCTTTATAATGAGAATATTGTCGCAGTCACAACTTTACTATGTAAATATTGTTGCAGACACAACTTTAAAATTGTCGCAGTCATGACTTTACAATTGGAGAATTGTCACAGGTGCAGATTTGCTATGGGAATCCACTGTTTGAGAATTCAACAGTTGAATTAGGACTTTAGAGAATAACAACCCTAGTGTCTGGACATGTCTATATTTGTTAGAGGTATTTGCAAACATATCATTATATTATATAGAGCCATATTTGCAACATATGCATACTTTATATCCTTATAAAGCACTGTGATCTAACTCAATAATAATCAGTGTGTGTGATAAATAACTGGAGGCTTCCAGAAAAGACCTTAAAGAAAAATAAACATTTATTTAAATAACATTGAATGTAAATCAGGGCTTACAACAGCATTCTAAAATGCAAACATTAACGAACAAAATGGATTTGAAACCTAAAATGAAGAAGTAGGGACCTTGTTTACAAGCTAACAACTGAAATGCTGTTAAACAAAAAGATATACAGTAAAAGATTGTATGAGAGAAACAATGATAACACCAAGTTGCTTCTTAAGAAAATATTAAGGGGGTAATTCAAGAAGGATCGAAGTACCCTTGTGAAGCTTCTCATCACTTCGCCAAGTCGGGTACGCTCTCCCTGGTCTCCTGCAAGCGGAGATCAGCGAATGCTTTAAAGGTACTTTGGCTCGGTGAGGTGCATCGAGTGGTTGCGAGGTGAGCCGAAGTACCTTTAAAGCGTTCACTGATCTCCGAGTGCAGGAGACCAGTGAGCACATACCCGACTTGATGAAGTGATGAGAAGCTTCGCAAGGGTACTTCGATCTTTCCTGATTTACCCCCTAAGTGTTGAGTAAGCTTCTTTTTTTGTTTTTGTTCAAAGGAATACTGGAAAGAGAGGAGTGTTGTGATGTATTATGTTGGTGGGAATTCTAGAAACAGTGAAAGCCATGAGATAAATCTTGTAGCTGAGAGTGGGAATATTATATAAAAGAATAGAGTCATTAGGAAAGTATAGGGAACAGAAGAAGTTTATTGGGAAATAAATGGATAGATGTAGGGAAGAGCAGAGTTAGTGAGAGCATTGGAGGTGAGTGTTTAATATATTAGATATAGAATATACATGAGGATACTGTATCTTGTTTCTAAACCCATGAAAATGTTCATGTTTTCATTTCGTGCATACTTACTGCTGGGTCACTCCTCTATTGTTCTGATGGTTTGTTTATTTAATTTAGGAATGCAGTGCCGCACTCATATAAGATGAATACCACCAGACATTTAGGGGGGAATTCACGATTGTGCGAAGTGAGCTCTGAAGTCTTCAGCTCACTTCGCACAGACTGAGATGCGCTCGCTGATGTCCTGTACATGGACATCAGCGAGCGCATTAAAGGGATTCCAGTCTCGGCGAGACCAAAAGAGTTGCCTCGCCGAGACTGGAATCCCTTTAATGCGCTCGCTGATCTCTGCATGCAGGACATCAGGGAGCGCATATCAGTCTGTGCGAAGTGAGCTGAAGACTTCGGAGCTCACTTCGCACAATCGTGAATTCCCCCCTTAGTATTCCAACAGATGACAAATAGCTCATCTTGCCTAGATGATAATCATTTGAAAATGTTGTTCTGTCTGAAGCAATTGTCAAATAATTGTGCATAGCCTGGATAAACGTTGACTTGTAGTAAATGATTTTTTGTATACTTGTGCAAAAAGATGTATCAATAAAGATTTTAAAGAAGATAAGATGACATCTAATATTGGATATTGATTAATATTTGGGATCCAGTTAACACATTTGTGTAGCAGATTTGTGTAGAAACAATGTCGTCATTATGCATATTTTTTGTTTGCTTTATTTTGATGCAGGTGGTGGCTGGAATGAAATATGCAATGGATATTGAAGTAATCATGACAAAATGCTATGATCTATCAACCTCAGAAAACTGTTCAACTCAGGTAATCACAAGAGATAATGTTACTGTTATCTAATATTGGGCTTTTAGAACTTGGGGTAATTTATTATAATGTGAATCCACAAAGGAATGAGAAGAAAGTGTCCTGTGACGCAGTATTTGTAAGTAGGCATATTCACACCACATTTAAACAAAATGAATCCTGAGAATAGAGAGCGTAGTAGCTACCAGTAAGGTGTATTATGGGAAACGGTTAACAAATTGCTGCACTGATACAAGCTGACATCATTGTCTCGTGATATACTGACATTTTTCATGACGTTCTTGAAGAAGGTAGTGCAATCCCAACTATATCAATCTATGATTACGACTGCAAACTGAAAATATTGAAGAATAATTTTTATCCATTTGTTTTGGTCAAAAAAGTGGCATAAATAGAAATCATTGTTTTCTCATGTCCTTTCAGTGGAAGACTTTCCTATCTCATGTTGTCATTTGGTCAGTAAAATAATTAGGCTTTTGCCCTAATTCTCCACCTTTCAAGAGGTGAAGAAATACTGGTATATACACACCTCTACACATTGGTAAATTGTCATGTACGAATACCTTAATTAGCCACAAATTCATTGCATCTGCATAAATATGCATCCTGTGATCTGATGATGCTAATACTATGTATATGTTGCTGCCACATTATACTGTCACTCATATTTTCCACCCAACACATGCATTTAATGGGGTCTGATGTTTCAAGAGCAAAGACATTGCATGTAGAAATGTAATCTATTGTCAATAATAAATCCTCCTTTCTATACATTTCTTTATTCCTGGAAACAAGTCTATAATAAAATCATGCATATTATTACTATGCAGGCACTTTTTTTTTAATAAAAGTCCTAGTAACATAGTAACATAGTTTATAAGGCTGAAAAAAGACACAAGTCCATCCGGTTCAGCCTATTTTCCTGCAATGTTGATCCAGAGGAAGGCAAAAAACCCATGAGGCAAGAGCCAATTATCCTCATATTAGGGAAAAAATTCCTTCCCGACTCCAAATATGTCAAATCCCTTAGTAAAATACAGTTATCCATTGCACCCAATCAAGTTGTTTCAGACGGGACTTGTCTTAGTTACTTTAATATTTTTTGTGTTGTTAATGCAACAGAAAAGATGATAACAATATTGTCCTTTGATAATTATCCCCCAAGCGCACATGTAAATGGTGTTTCATTGTATATACGTAAAGTTCAAATGTTATTAAAGTTCTCAAAAATGACACAAGTATATAGAATAATGCACTATAATTAGTTCACTAGAGACAAAATGCCATGTAGGTCTGCATTTAGGGCATATGTAATATTTGCATAGCTTGGTACAATATGGACTATTGTTAATCCTTACACTTCTCTGTTACTTGTGCATAGAAAAAAAGATGCACCTTCAGAGTCCTCATCGTTCCCTGGGAAGGTAAAAAGGAGCTGCAAAGAAAAGTTTGTCGCTAATGCTGATGTAAGAAGGTTTTTCTGCTTCCAGTCATCTTGTCTCGTTTCTGCTTCCAGTTGTATGGAATGATAGCTGCATTAGTGTTCCCTCTTTCTCTTTAAGTTGATTAAATAATAAAGCATTTTTTAAACATGTTGTGTCAGTGGTTTGTAAACCTTTAGTAGTGTGCATGTATTAAAATGAATCAAGGCAAAGATGTGACATGTGAAAGATTAGGATTCATTCTAAGAGCTCATGCATATGTTGGCGTCAATGCAAGCTTTTACAAACTCTGACGGTATTGCTGTCTAATAGAATCATTCTGATGGATAGCGATATTGTTTTGGATGTTTCATTCATGGCTACTGGGTAAGCTAAATCCAAAATGCATTTGGCAACCAGCAACTGACTAACCATGGTCTCCCCCCTGGACAGCCGGCGCCCCTAGCATCTGCCTATGTGGCCTAACGGAAGGGCCGGCCCTGCTTATAGTTGTTATCTTGTTCTCTCAGTAACTAGGAGGCAGGTTAGCTAACTGGAACTTTTCACAGGACTAAAAACCACAGAAGCTAAAATCACACTAATTTACAGTTTAGGCACCAAAATATTGTAGGAGGTCTCAGTATCAATTTAAAGTGGACCTGTCACCACAAAACTCTAATACTAATTGAGGTTCTCGTAATAAAATAATCATTTTTATAAATATATATGTATTTGAATAAATGTCCCTTTATACAGCGTTTCTCTCTGTCATCTTCCCTGTCAGCCTGACTTTTCTTTCCTGAGTTGGGTGGGTGGAGCTAAATGATGACTGACATTATAGCTCCTCCAATCAGATCCCTTAAATCACAATCTAGCAGGGATCTGATTGGAGGAGCTATAATGTCAATCATCATTTAGCCCCACCCACCAGACTCGGGAAAGAAAAGTCAGGCTGACAGGGAAGATGACAGAGAGAAACACTGTATAAAGTTACATTTATTTAAATACATCTATATTTACATAAACATTTATTTCATTAGTAGAACCTAAATTAGTATTAGTTTTGAGGTGGCGGGTGCACGTTAAGATTTAGTTTTTTAAGATGGAGCATCTCTACACTCGCTCAGAGAGAAAACTGCAATATATCTAAAATACGTTTTCAATTAAAAAATGTAACCCAGTGCAGCCATTTTTTATTTCCGTCCATACTTATGTTTTTTGGTTTCTTTTGCATTTTGACTGTCACCATATTACTGCGTGTTCATTTCAACAATGGGTTAATGACCAAGCACTTTGCTGTACTTATTATTATATACCTCTGATCTATGTATGTATATTTTTATTTATAAAGCGCCACCAGGTTACGCAGCGCTGTACAATCCAGTAATAATACTGAATTGTACAATGCTGCAGAATATAGTGGGACTTTATAAATAAAAATATACATATATATATATTCATGCATTTGTTTCTGCTGCTTTCTGGTCACTGCCCCAGCTGTGGACACTCTGCCTTGGTCCTCCATGTTTTCGACATTCTCTGTCCATGTTAATGGACAATACCTCATTCTGTTCAAAAAATACACAATGACCGTTTTGAAAGAAATGATACTGAGACCTTCTCAATGACAAGTTGTTGTTTTTTTCTCAGTGCCATATAATTTGCTACCTTTCACCATAAAATTCACTTTTGATATATATCTGAGTGATGATGTCTGATACAGTACTTAGTAATATATTTAAAATGTAAATCTAGGGACATTTATTGCAAGAGGACATATTAGCGACACCTAATACTGTTCGAGGCAGGAAATAATAAATGACTTTAGATAATAGAATGTATAATATCCTTTTACCACTTTTTACATAATCAGAATTCATAAAGTGTAGGACACCCTTAACAAATTGGAAGATTTAATTGAACTAAAAAAAAGAAATCCACCTTAAAATTTAATTGTGTCCTCTGGCAAATCAGAAGTCTAAGAGCAGAACTCCATTCCGTATTTGCAATGTTAAAGGAAATTTAATATAATTAAAGGAAAATCACTGAGCACATTAGCTATCATATTTTGTTTCAGTTGGTGTCAGGCTCCTGGCTATGGAAACAAAATTAAAATATTACACAATACCCAGAATCCCTTTATGTAAAGTTCCACAAGGAACTATGCTTCGCAGTGGTTAAAGGAAAAAGCTCTACTTGAAAACCACTATGCCCCATGCACACAAAGTCACAAAGCATTATTTTACATAAAGAAAAACAAACACAGTACAATACAGAATTGAGTGTGAGCTCTACCAAAACATTGAAAAAATTTCTTTCACTACAATTTGTCCTCGTCTTGTATTCGGCCTAGCAGAGAATCCTTTACTTTACTACAGTTCATTATAAAATGGGTTCTGGGTGGGACTTACTGCATTTACTGTCTGTGAAAAAAAGCATAGAAATATGTTATTGACGGTCTTGTACATTTTAGTCTGAAAGGAACATTTTACTCTACAAAGAAATAATCCATAACAATATATGATGACAATCTCATATACGTTCCTTTTTTAAAAAGCATGCAGAAATGTATAGTTTGTGGCTCTGTGATAAATATCCTTATTTCTTTATTAGTCCACCAAGTGTAGCTTCATCATTTCATCATACTAAAGGATTGCATAGATACGATTCATCCGTGTCATAAAGAGGGTGAACAAAGAAGCAGCAATCATTCAGACCTGAGTGAGCTTAGCTGCAGTTCATATTGAGGAATACACTGCACACTAAGGTTAATATTCATTCAAAGGTGTCAACAGCAACTGTGATTAAGTGACAACATGACCTAGGGACAAGGTGACATAAATAGAATATTCACAGAATACAGTTGGTGAGATATGAGGAGACTGACGTCACTGCCTTTCACTTGTCAAACTGGCTTGACTCCACATGACTTCTCATCCTACTTCTCTCTGCCTGACCATGCTACACTATGCATTTGACAGTGATCGCTGCACACCGCCTGTTCATCAAGTGCATTCTCCACTTAGTCAATACTGAAAAGTGAATTTTGTGACTATTTTGGGGACTCAAATTGTAGTGAGAAGAATTTGGCAGGTGAATTCACCCTTTAGTCAACAGGTGCCTAAATGCTAATTGTGCCTAAAATAGGTATTGTAATTGTGGGCTGCCATTTTATCTTACAGATCAATTGCACTCTGTCATTTCATTTGTGTCTAAATATTTTAACAAAAATCTATCCCATACTGTGTTGGCTGTTTTATCCTCTTTTCAAAACTGATCAAAGTACTAATAACTTATGAAATGTCTGTGTATTCCATGTGTCTTTTATAAAGTGATGATATGCCACCCCTTGATAACTATTTTACTTTCTTCTTTATGATAATGTGGTATGTAGAGCTTTGCTGAAAATCTCTGCAAATAACACTACACAATCAATTATATTTCTTCTGTGCCCTTAAACAGACAGGCTGATTACAGATATGCATTTATGCATATATGTATTTTCTAGAACTTTCTGCATGCATACAACTACTAATCTGTTGTTAAACTAAAACTATACAAATGCTGGATCACTTGATAAACAATATTAATCTAGTAATTAGACAGAGGTGACAACCTAAATTATAGCGTCTTCAGGAAAACTATTAGCATTGTCCTGTCTAGAGTCTTGACAGAAGCACAACAATAAATGACAAATAATGACTTTTTACAGATAACAACCACCCACTCATAATTTAATCTACCTTTCTCCTCTTTAAATTACCCAGTGACATTATGACATAAATAGATGGCCTTAGTCAACCACAGCTTTTATTGTTAACATTCATTTTAACTGTCTCAGTAAATTCTTTAACTTTATGTTACCGTTGCAGTATTCATGCCTAAGTGTTGCCCACTTCCCAAACATAACTTTTCCAAAGGGCTGTGCCTATGCATGCCACCCTACATACAATTCAGGGGCAAATAGTGCCAATACCCAACCAGTCCAAGGAACCATGCCCAATCATTCAGAAACTTTTCTTAAATAAGCCAAATGATTGAAAAGGGGTACACCTTTGTTTTACTTAAAGCGAGCTTGACAACAAGCAGTGCTCTGTGCTGCATAAATTAATAGCGTCTACTGTGCGCAATGTAATTATGGGCCTAGGTAATGCATTCCTACTATTAGCGCTATGAGTGGTGCAGGGAAACCATTTAACGGTAACAGTTTCTGTTTGCGCTTCACCTCTCCCCTGTACTGATCCTGACCCTTCCTTTTCCTATTCCCCAACCCCTCCCAACTTTTTCTAATTCCCTCTGCTTGGCCCACTTTCAAGTCAATCATCCCCTCCCCTTCAGTTTCCTCTTTTCCGGGGGGGTGTCTTTTACACTAACAAACCATTTCTTTAAAGGGTCCACAGAATGAGCTCAATGTTACTGTTCTACTTTCTTACGCCTTAGCAGAATATCTGGGTTTTTTTTTTGGGTTTTTTTTTAAGTGTTGTATATCTTGTGTTTTGACAGGTCCTACCTTCTTTAAGCTGCATAGCAACAATAGTTAATAAAATATATTTACCTGTCTCAGTACATCTTAAATTATTCTGAAATTGTATTCCTGAATGTCTGTAAACACCCAGGCAGTCTGCACTTAATAATTGTTTTCCTCTTTACCAAGTGTTCCATAATTCATGAGTTTCTGCATGGGATATAGCTAATTTAATTTTAATAAATCTTCACCGTTTAGTCAGATTTTGAGATGTCGCAATACAGCCAGTAAATGATTAAATATGCCATAATAAGTCAGTGAAATAAGTAGCAATAAACATGGGTTTGACTATAATGATTAACTACTGTGCTAGTAATTGAACAATTTAAGTGTCTTGAGCATTGAAGGAACTAAGCATTGATATTTTATTTTTAACAACAGTCAAACCACTTTACAAAAATAATTTTAGCACTGTAATATTTTTATAGTTAATGCGGATGGATCTGGATGAAGAACCTGCTAAAAATCCTGCCAACACCACATTCCCTGTTTAATGATAGAATTTATAATATTAACTATCTCATTCTCATGTCTCGTGTTTCTCTACCCTCTTCAGTTTTAATAATGTTCTTCTCTAAGAGAATTAATATTATAATTATCATTATATATATAATTATATTCTAATTATATATAATTAATTCTGAAAAGACCAAAACTTCTTTTGTGGCATGCTACAATGCAATATCTCGGTATTATTTTAGCTTTGCAAATTTAATCCCACAGAGAAATATTAAACGTGTATGATATTATCTTCATGGCAAATTGAGCACTTAAGCTTGCATTGATATTGAAGCTGAAATGTCACCAATATCAAAGTCAGAGGGTTACATACAACACAGGCAAAGTACTGTAAATATTTCTTATGATCAAATATATGAAATGGGTAAAATACCATAAGCAATAGAATATTTTGGAGATGCAGGAAAATGCGTTATGTGGAGACTCTAATATACATTCAGTTACTTCTTTTTTAGTTTGTTTTGATTTAATGCCTTTAAACTAAATACAAACACTGCAAGACTAACTGTGTTACATACCCGGTCCATGCTCCAGCGGCATCTGTCTCTCCTTCTGACGCCCGCACTGGGAAGCGCTGTGCGCGAGCGGATGCCGTGATAAACTGTCAGTGTCGCTGACCAGAAGTACCCCACAATTGACACTGAAGTTACTGATTAGTCTGGGCAAATACCACTTGATACTGCCTGCGCAGTAAGCATTTAGAGCCTCATTGACTAAAGTACAAAATCACCTGTTGAATTCACTTTGCTAGAATTCAATTTACATCGCCAAAATAGATGCAAATTTGCTTCTCACCACTGACTAAACTGCAAATACACTTGTTGAATAGATGGACAGTGGCAAATGCTGCCGAATGTGTAGAGTGGAGTAGTCAGTCGGATAGAAGTAGGATGAGAAGTTATGCAGAGTGAGGCTAATTTGAAGCAAAAGGCAGCATCAGTCTCACCATATCCAACTAACTGTATTCTTTGAATATTCAATCTATTTCTATGTCAAATTGTCCCTAGGTCCTGTTGTCATTAATTGCAGTCACCATTGTTAATTTTGAATGAATAATCACCTTACGTAATGCTGGAGCCCTGCCATAAACCCCCTAATTCACCAATCTGAAGTGGCAAAGTAAAACAGGTGAATTCGGAGCAGTACACCTAGTTGCATGCGCGCCTTCGCACCACTCTGCAGCTTAGTCAATAGTAGAATTACATGTACTTGTGTATGCAAAACAATGTGAAGAGCTCCACAAGTTCACACCCCGCTTAGTCGCCTGAATTGGTCATGTATTCTGCCTCTGCAGATTTTCTCAATAAGAAATTTTTAATTAAATATATCCATGGAAAGGGTATAGTCATACAGTATCGCTACCTTTCCATGGATATATTTAATTTAAAAAGTTTTTCACGGCAAGTATCGCACAAGTCAAATCTCGCAATACTTACCGGGGGAAACTTCAAATCATTCTCCCGAGTTATTAAACTAGGAAAAGAGCAAACGGCTTTTCCGAGTTTAATAAATTTCAAATCTCATTTGCCATGTAGTTACCCAGTCATTTAACTTGCCAACTTCCTCCATGGACTTATTACACTGCAAAGTTTTATGTCATCTGCAAGAAAACAGCTCAAGCTCTATATCATCGTAAATATCATTAAATAATGGGGTCCTACAGCAGAGCCTTGGGGTACATCACTTCTAACCACTGAGACTACCAATTATTAACCATGATATTCTTAAAATGGCCTTTTGGCCAGTTTTCAATCTAATTGTAAACTGTATTTTCTAAGCCAATGAACTTTTTAGTTTATACAGTTTTGTGTGGAACAGTGTGAAATGCTTTTGCAATATTCAACTGTATTCTATCCACAGCTACTCCTCTATGGAGACTGCTACATACCAAACTGTAAAAGTGTAAAAATTGCAACATTTTTGTTGTTTTCAGTTGAAAATTTTCATTTTGCAAGCAAAATATTTAATAAATGCAAGAAAAACAAAATCTTTATCCACTTCTACTCTTTAAAAATTTGCCCCATGATTATATTCCATCTGTCTAAATCAATTTGTGGCATTGCACAGAACATCAGCTGTAGACACTTCCCTTCTCTCCCCCTTGTCATCTGGTGAAGCTGCTGTAACTGTGTCTAAATGAACAGAGTTTGATCCGAATCCTTGTCCAGGGTGGAAATGCTGGGGACAGTTTGTTATAGTAAGATTTTATTTGATTGGGTGTCCAGCTTCTATATTTATTATCTTCATTTACATTGTTAATGTTTTATTCATTTACATATGTTCGCTTGCCAGCAAGTACCCATTTAGAAAGCTATCCCATGAATAGGATTAGGGTATATAGAGTATAAATAAAGCTACGTTGAAAGAGTGACATTCACCTTATATTTTATTAAAAAGTCAGCAGGAGCTTTTTGGCTGGTCTACCCTGTAGAGTGAGCTATTTTTATTCTGCACAATATTATAGAAATTCTGCAGTTGCCTTTCAGAAATTACCATTTACTGACAATTTGTCTCTCTTGGCAATTAAAATAAAACTGGAGCTATTCAAGCGAGTAAAAATGAAAGTTACTATGGTAACAACTGATGCTTCTAAAATAATAAACAGGTAAGAGACAAATGCCTGCAATCAGTTAACACATTACCAATTCTATTCTGTTGCACCTAAATACATTGTATGTTAAGCAAACATATTTAAAGTGAATATCATAAATGAAATTCTGGATGGAGGTGAAATTAGTAACTAACATACACATGTTATGTGTCACAGAGTATTTTTCTTTGTTGTTGATTATTCTTTTACTGTGTGAAGGACTTTACCCAATCTATATTGCTTTTGTTGATATGCGACTCCCAGACTCCCTCAGGACACAGGTGACCTTATTTACAGGCATTTGACAAAATCCAGGAGATAAATGCTAAATAATTGATGTTATTCCAGATTTAAGAAAACTAGTTTCACTCCCATATGTGTGTGTGTTTAATCCCATTAGCAGAGAGTTTATACTACACAGAAACAGGCTTTATCTCTGCATTGCGTATGGTTGGCAGAATATGGCAGACCTTGTTTTTACCCATTCAGCCAATGCAGTTTACTACATCATTTATAGAGGAATTAAGTAAATGGCACCAGTCACTTAGGGCCTTATTGCCTAAAACCCCAATAGTCATGTAAAGCTCTGAATTCACATCTATTCGTCATATCCCCATGTTTGCTTATTGACTAAACTCTGCAAAGTGGCAAACACACGACTAATTTGGGTGCCTATGATACCAACTTACAGAGCTCTTTGCATCACTTTGTCCATGCGTTCACAGGTACCTCTACTACTGACTAAGCTGCGGAGTGTGTCGAAGGTGCGAATGTGACAAGGTGAATGGCTCTGAATTCATCTGTTTGACTTTGCCATTTCAGTGTGGCGAGTTGGGAGGTTGATGGGAGGGCTCCAGTGTTGCACAAGGTGACTAATTAATCAAAAGGGACAATGGTGACTGTGACTAAGTGACATGACCTAGGGACAAGGGACATAGAAAAATAATATTCACAGAATAAAGTTAGTGGGATATGGTGAGACTGATGTCACTGCCCTTCACCTGCTGACTTCTCATCCTAATTCTATCTCACTGACTCCACCACACAACCATGCGACAGTGATCGCTGTTGTACACCTGTTCGATAAATCTATTCTCCACTTAGTACTAAGAAGTGACTTTGCATCTATTTTAACGATGTGATTCAAATTGTCCCGAGATGAAATCAACAGGTGAATAAGGCCCTAAATCTTGTAGTCAAAAGACAGATAATTAACAAAGGTGTAATGTGCCAGAACAACATTACATGACCTAATCCTAGTACATTTATTTTAATTTCTTGATTACGTTGGTGGAGTTTGGGTGAAACCTATTGACGACATTAGTAAAGATGATAATAGATTTCCTTTTTGTCAGAGACGTTTTCATGTTAAAATGTGGGAGGAGGTTCCTTCTAAGGGTAGAGATAAAAGTAAGAGATGACAGTAAATGGGGGTTCTGGCATGGGAAGACTGATCAAGGGAAATACCTTCATCATGTAGAAATACAAAGTTATGGGACACCCTCTGGGTCTAGGAACCCTTAAAAGAAGATTCATGATATTGGGCATAGTTAGAAGAAATATCCCCGAAGAGGGAATGGACATAATATGCTGTTTTAAGGATTTGTCTAAGAAGGTAACCAGTTAGCCGTCTATATAACTTTGGATCCAAAGATGGTTTGCTACAATGTATAAAGAATCTGCTGCTGTTCAATAAAAGTTCGTTTTTAGCTAGTGGCTAAAGTCCAAATTGTGGTGTAAAAGTGTGAATTTGCCAGCTAAAGACAGTCACAATAGACTGCTACTGTTACATTTGCGACTTTACTATGGGTATTTTGTCACGGATTTGCTATGGGAATCCGCTGTTTGAGAATTCGACAATCGAATTCTCACTTTATTCAATAACCCCCTCAATTGTATAATCTGGTATATATATACTGTATATATATAATTCACATTTTCCTTACTGATGCTCTACTTATTTTCTATCATACTGGTTCCTTGAAGTCTTTAAAAAACACATATTTTAATGCCAGTCTGTGAAACCCACAGTTGAAAGTAGGAGACTGGTTATACTGTATATACAAGGTTTTATAACCAAGTAACATCTCTACCAGTACTTTTTGTCTGCGCCAGTACGCGGTGGTACAAAGTACTGGAAAATCTGAAGACTTTTGCTCTGAAGACTAAAGACTTTTTGTTCAGCGCAGCAAGGTAACCGGGCTGGCACAGTGTTCAGCGCAGCAGGGTAACCGGGCTGGCACAGTGTTCAGCGCAGCAGGGTAACCGGGCTGACACAGTGTTCAGCGCAGCAATGTAACGGAGATAGCACAGTGCCCAGCAGCCGGACCCATTCCAAGAAGCAGCAGCGGCTCAACTGATAAAGGCGAGAGCCTCCCAGCAACTCTCTCTCCCGAATGCAGTGAAAGCGGACACAGAAACACTTGATGACGGTTACTTCTGGAAATGATCAAATCATCGAGGAGCACTGATTAACTGGAAAATCGTGCCGATTTCATCTATTGTCGATAGTATTGAAATGTGTACCTGCAAATATTGTTTTACAAATAAAGCATTGAGCTCTTCTATTGTATCTAGAGCCTAAAAAGGGTTGTCTACAGTTCTGGGGTAATGGGGTACTATAGGGGTAAAATAGATATTCAAAACCATACTCTAACTGTACCTGGCACTATACAGAATATCTGTATTCTGTAGTATTAGTAATATCTGTAGTATTACTGGCATTATACAGAATATCTGTATTCTGTAGTATTAGTATTAGTAATATCTGTAGTATTACTGGCACTATACAGAATATCTTAAAGGAGCAGTAACATCCAAAAAATAAAAAATATCACTTTGATATCATGGAAGTTATTTAAATAAAGCACTGGTAAAACTATTATCATTGAAATAAAATTCATGAATTTTATTGCTTTCTGTCTATTTTTATCTTTACCTATAGCAGCCATGTTGTTAAATAGAATTTACCCAGTGCCATTGTTTTTTATGGTGCTTTAGATAAAACATATACAAGAATTGTACCCAAAAGTCCAGTTTTTAAGGCTAAATAGCTAAATATTATACTTTATAAACCCTGTTTACAATTTTTGGAAGCACAGATTGAATATATAGTAACAACGTAACAATAAATGTATTTAAGGCTTTTTTTTGGGGTGGGGGGATGTGCTTTGTGTTACTGTGTAAATTATAAGATTTTAACATTTCCAGGTTTCTGTTGGGGAAAAACTAGTTAGTATTGGTTAAGAGCAATTGTAATTACTAACCGCTCAATCCTCCACGATACTGTGAAGACGGGTGCTCTGGAAGGTGCGGACGCTTTCCAATCGGCATGCAAACAA
>WMED01005771.1:0-15468 GCA_019650415.1 Pipa parva
TCACTTCGGAGCTTAGTGAATTACCCCCTATATCTTTATTTTGTTTTTACAATATATTAAGGCTATCAACTCTCAAGTACTTGTCTTAGCCCAGTAAGCACTTTGGGGGTAATTAAGGAAAGTGCGAATTTACCTGGCGATCCTTCAATTCACCTCGCCGAGACTGGTATGCGCTCCCTGCTTTCCTGCACGCGGAGATCAGCAAACTCATTAAAGGTATTCCAGTCTCGTGAGGTGACTCGAGTGGTCGTGAGGTGAGCTGAAGTACCTTTAATGCGTTAGTTGATCTCCGCGTGCAGGAGAGCAGGGAGCACGTACCAGTCTCAGAGAGGTGAATCGAAAGATCGCCAGGTAAGTTTTCACTTTCCTGAATTACCCCTTTATATCAAGGCAGTTATTCACTAAAGTCCAAATTGCTGCGTATAGGTGTGAATTCGCCAGCTAAAGACAGTCACAATAGCCTGCTACTGTTGCACTTGCGTCTTTATAATGAGGATATTGTCACAGTCACAACTTTATTATGGGAAAATTGTCACAATCTTAACTTTAAAAAATTGTCGCAACTTTACAATGGGGAAATTGTCGCAGATTTGCTATGGGAATCCGCTGTTTGAGAATTTGACAGACAAATTTGCACCTTAGTGAATAACCCCCTCAAGACTCATCTGTAAATAATTAAAAACAAATTGTAAAGACAAAAAATGCACTAGTCCACTTAATAACTTTTTACCACATTTATAACAACTGTCAAATCCCAGTTCACTCAACAATATTAAGTAGTTTTTCCTTTTTTGACAAAATATAATAATTTCTGCTTTATTATCTATAAACTACAGTATATAACAGCCATGACACATTCTAAGTGAGGACAAAAAGACATTGCTCATTATTCAATTAACTATTGCATTTATTGTGTTTACTGGTCTATATAATCCTCAGTTCAGATCATTGTTATAGCAATATATTAATTTGGTTTTAGGGCGCTATACCACTCATTTGTACATATGCTAAGTGAATTAGTTGGACCAGTGTGTCATGATGAACATTTTTTGGAATAAAGAAGGTGTAATAACAATGGCTCTGAATGAAAAGAAAAAAAGGTACATATAAATAAAGATATTGGAAAGGTTATTATAAACAATGTACAATAAATAGGTACAAGTAATGTATAAATAGTGTAGAATATATATAAAAAAAAATAAACCACACATTTTTGAAAAATATGAAAATTTTGATATTTGAAAATATGAAACATAGTCTAACATTTCTTCATCTATATTTCACCTTATACCATATTTTGTTACTTAGTTACTTATTTTGAATGTGTTAGCACTGTCAAGAATTGTGTTGGGAATATAACACACTGGTCATGCTCCATTTACCTGCATGTTGTCAAACTATCTGCCATTTTGTCTATAATCACTTGGTTTGTTTATTGGCCAGTAGAGCAAATACTTCAATATTAACCCTGTGGTATATTATTTCTGTACTATTTATTAGGTTTAGGGAAGGTAAAAGAATGTGACATCATAGAAATTTTTGCATAACGTCAATCCAAACAAGAAGAGTATGTCAACTGCAGTATACTGTTCCAATTTGGACGATTTTCTTTTATTTAGTTTATTAGGGAGATCATATTAATAGGATTCAGAAGTTGGTACCACTGAACTTAACTCCCATCATGTATTTGATTTTACTATCAACACAGAACCTGAAGGGACCCCAATAGGAAAAGCTGTTAGGGCACAGACATTAGGACCACATAAACATGAGGTAAAAAAAGTCTTTAATTAGTATACGGCCGGTAGATCCAACAGGAACTCTACAGGGACATCACCAGTGATGGATCAGGTTTTGTAAGATCAGTCCAGATAAGAGAAATTGCAGCATTATGCCAAGAACAGATCTGCTAATGGAGATGTCCCACCCAAAATGGTAATGGAAGATAAATCATTGAGAACACACTACTCTAATTAACAAATTACCTGTTAAATCAAGAGAGCACTCATAGTGGGTGCTGGGCAATGAGAAGCTTATACCACAAATTTCAAAAAGGAGTAAGAAAGATACTCTGCCTGCTTTACCACTGTGCGGTAAATAAAATGTGTTATGAGTTATAATTAAAATAATCTTTATTGTAGTTCCTGTTTTGATTCACTGTGCTGTCTTTTTAGAATCAGGTTGGGTTTTTTTCTGCTGCATAATTCAATTTGTAAAATACTAATTAATTGTTGCTAAACAATACCTCTGTGTCTTGCAGAGGATTACTATACTTCTTCATTCTTGCTTTAATTTTATGTTCTATTAGACTACCATGGTGACACTGAGAGCCTCATTGACTAAAGTATGAATTCACCTGCCTAATTCATTTCGCGACAATTTTGGTTGCATCACCAAAATAGTTACAAATTCATTTCTCATTATTGACTAAACAGAAAATATGCTTGTCGAACAGGTGGGGACAGCGGTGAACGCTGTTGGATTCATAGTGTGGCATAGTCAGTTAGATAGAAGTAGGATGAAAAGTCATGTGGAGTGAGACAAATTTGACAAGTGAAGTGCAGTGATGTCAGTCTCATCATTTCCCACTAACTGTATTGTTTGAATATTCTATCTCTATGTCACTGGGTCCCTAGATCATCTTGCCACTTAGTCGCAGTCACCATTGTCACTTTTGAATGAAGTCGCCTTACACAACACTGGAGACCTGCCATCAGCCCCCCAATTCGCCAGAATGAAGTGGTGAAGTCAAACACATGAATTCAGAGCAGTTCACCTAGTCAAATTTGCACCTTCGACACATTCCGCATCTTAGTCAATAGTAGAAGTACCTGTGCACACGCATTCAAAATGATGCAAAGAGGTCCGTAAGTTCGAGACTCGTGTAGTTGCCCAAATATTTGCCACTTCACAGACTTTGCTCAATAAGCAAACATAAGGAAGTGGAGAATAGACGTGAATTCATACCTCTATGCAACTATTCACACTTTAGTCAATGAGGCTCTTAGGCTTCATGCATAATACACATACCTATGCAACTAGATCAGATCCAGGTTAGTCTTAGCTACCAGTTATATGCATTGTTTGCATTAGTAATATGATATGAATCTGATGACTTAATCCATACTGCAAACAAAGCATCAAGTCATGGACAACACACTGCTTAATGTAGTTCTGTTTTACCCAGTTTATTTTTGCCACAGGGGAACGGGTGAATCAACATTTCAGAGGTAAGCCTCCAATCATCAGTACAATTGTAACAATTGACTGAACAGATATTTAAAGGAAGCAGTCCAGTACAGTTGGTTACACCTTCTTTCTATAGTGGGTGGGATCAATTAAGGAAAGTGAGGTAAGTGAATTTGCCAAAAAACATATATGCAAAATAATTTTAAAAAATCACAACATATTACATGCATCACAGTTTTGTATAAGGCTATAAAAAGTCCTTTGATATAAAATGTTAAAAGAAATCATCCACGCTGCAATGTTGATAAAATTGCCAGTAATTGTTTTACAGAACACACTTTTTCATGCAACTATTTTTGTATACAGAGTTGGACCTGATTTTTGCATAGTTGCAACAATTAAAGACTCTGAACTGCTATGGAAGTCTTAAAATGATTGTCAAAGGTACATGCCCACTAAATGTGTCCACCACTACCACTTCAAATGGTAGTCATTTTTTTATTGAAATTCACTAAATTTTTTAAATCAAAAATGCAGATAGCGTCACAGCAATAAACAAAGATGGGAACATAAAATACCATGTAATAAATTCATCCAAGCATGCTGCAAAAAATGTCTAAAAGCAGCTTCGGGTTAAGGAAATAGATGAGATATTTTTTAAAGTTAAAAAAAAAACCTTTTATTTTGACAATAGTGTGCTTTAAATCAGTAAAGGTTTTATTGAGTCAAGTACTTTACAAGTAGACACCGCCCAAGTGTGCTTAGATACCAGACTCAGGTAGGCCCATGTTCAATTTCTGTATCAGATTATTTGAGCTTGGACAATTAATTCTATTTACTGTACACATGTCAATGGCACCAAAAAAGTTGTAAGCTCTGTTGGGCAGAGAGTCAATGTGCCTTAAAAATTATATGTGCAGTGCTGTGAATAAAGATAATATTTCAATTAATTTAACTGGTTTCTGTTTAAATGTCTTGCATCATGTTCACCATCATAGTTATCACACTGACTGTTCATTAAGACTGATTCTAAACAGTAATCGATGATAATAGATAGGCGTTGCTCAGTATGTGCTGAAAATAGCTTGGTTTCCATATGACCAACTAGAGTTTGTGAAAGAATTCATGTAAATACAATTAAGTTCAGTTTAGTTTCTAATAATAAATGCCCCTTCCCACACTCATTCAGATTATATGGAGACAGGGTTTTATAGCTACATCATAGCAACCATTTTCTCTAACCTTATTGTTCTAGTGTGACAGTAAGTAACAACTCAAGGTTAACCAAAAGAACTAACAATCAGAGAACAGCACCAGGGGGTTAGGGGACAGAATATAATAGGTGTCTAATAATAAAATAAACAGGCAGAAGAACTGTAAACTGCTTTTTATTTACACTATATACAGGGGAATTCATGCAATTGTTTACACAGGTCTAATAACCCCTAGAAACCAATCAAAGCTGACTTTCATCCTCCTGGTTCCCTTGTACCAGAGAATGCTTACAGTTGACTAGACCTTTGGAAAGTTTTCCCCAGTTAATGAACCTCACTACATATTTCAAGGGAACAGGTTTTTTTATTAAGTGTCTTTATTTAGACTTATTTTGAGCTTGAGGGATCATGATGTATGAATAACGAGCACATTGTTGTGCTTCCCCTGTTTTTTCTCTCGCCTCCATTTCTTATTGACTACTGATTTATACCTCTGTTCTATTCTATCCATAAAACATGCCCTGTTTTTGAGGCCCGAGAAAAAGATTTTTATGTCTGAAATAAATGCAGTCAATATTTTTTTTTAATCAATATTATAGTAAGAATTTATTTCTTCAGATTCGTTATTTATTTTTGTATAATAATATAATGCCTTTTTTCTAATATACAGTATACTTCTCAATTCCCTGACAAAAAAAATATCCAGATCCTGGAGCACTACTTCACATTTTAAAGTACAAGGCAAGAATAAACTCATTTGGATTTAATACTATCCCTGAACAGATACATCTCTTTGTTAAAACAGAAAAAACAAACATGGCTCTTACAGTATTTAAAATATTTCAACAGGAAATGCCACTTTCAAATTAGCAATGTATTTCATTTTATTTAGACATATTTATAGGTTTGCGTGTATGTCTGCCTTTCTGTTTCTTTAATACATTTTGTAGCAGATGATCAGGGGTTGCCAGCAGGTGTGCTGTTGCACATCTCATATAAAATATGTTTGCATTTTAGGAGGGACTAAAGAGGAAAGTCTGAATGTAGATGTTTTGTACTTATCAAGCTGTTATTGGGCTGAGTAAACGCAATACACTGTGTCCATAAATGTTTAAAGACTGTGACCTTGTGTTACAAAATGTGTAACGTGGGTGCACAGGAGAAACAATATAGATAAATCTAGTGGAGATTATAAAATTTCTAGCAAAACTTTAAATGTTGCCTTCAACACAAAGTTCCCGGTAGCTAAATCACAATCGACCTTTCCAGATACCTAGTGAGATAATCAATTTGCAAACACCCAACTTTTTAGTTACAAGTTACCCTGGCTGTCATGTTTCTGTTTGAAAGTTGAACATTGAATAAAGCTTCTGCACAGCAGTGAGGTAAAAAATAACAGGGCAGATTAATTAGAGGATAAGTCAAAGAGTCAGGCAATACATGGTCTAACAAGCCAAAGGTCAGGAAACCAGAACAGGAGCACAAATTCAGACAGACCTTGTCGATACATGGGATAATAGTATCCTCAGGAGAAACCTCCAGAGCCTCCCAAAGATTGTTTAGATGAATGGCATTGAAGCATTTAAAAATGTACCCTTTGTACAAACCCTTAAATGCTCCCTGGGTCCATAGCCCTTCTGGTGAACAAGGTACTTAAACTGGCCTCTGAATCAATGTTAGTCAAGATTTTCTGGGACCTCAAATTCTTGATATTCTTACATTTGGGAAAGTCCAACCTGTGAGCTATTTCGTTAATCTTCCAAAGACTCTTGAATCGACCCAAAAACAAGGCTGCAGCTTGGCAGAAGGAGAACAAATTCAAAGTTCATGGATAGATAACCAGACTGAATCTCTGATTTTTGTCTGCTGTTCATTTTTGAGCTAAACTAGCCTTTGATAAAGCAGACTTAATTTGAAAAAATTGATTTTGTCACAAAGAAAAGCTCTAGCAGGTGGGATCATGCTAAGAGAGGAAGGAGGTGGATAGTTGAATCCACAGACCACAAAAAATGTAAACTCACCAGAAGAAGAATATATTAAACATTCAGCCCATGATATTAGGTCTAGCCAATTATTTTGAACTTGATTGAAAAATCTTCTAGGAAACTTTTTTGAAGATTAGTTGGTTTTCTCTATGGGTCTGCTTGTTTGATAAAGATAAGCAAAGAGAACTGTAACTTGATGTTACAAGTTGCAATATGATTGCAAAAGGCCTAATTTTGAAATGAAAAAAGTACAATGAACAGAAGTAATTGAGACTGAAAATCCAGGTAGGTGGATGATCTCTTTATTGAAGATTTGAGTCAATATAGGTTAACTTTTTAAGAAGAACAAAGTGTGCAATTTTAGAAAAGTGATTAACCACTACTGAAATGATAATAATTTCTAAAAAATTAGCCTGTTATACCAAAAAAAAAATACATTGTCTTGTATTTCTACGGTATTGAAGGTATTGACAGATGTTGGATTAGATAACAAGCAAGCAGGCAGTGCAGCTCAATCCAAAAGAGGTACAATTTTTGTATACTCACCCCTCACTGGTATCCCTGTGTGCCAACAAGAAAAAGACATCCCAATTGACTGTCAGAATAAGAAGAAATGAAGAAGAGTAAGTATCCTCAGGCAATACTGCAAGATATGTAAAAGGTCAGTGTTATTCATGGAATTTAAAAAGCATGCATACTGGTAACATACTACATACTGCAACCAGAAGAGGTTGGATTAGACCAGTGTTGGCAAACCTTTTTGGCACAGAAAATGTGATGTCACTCACCAGCACCATCCCCGAAGTGCCGGCTCTGATGAGTGATGTCAGGGGAGGAGCGCACATGCATTGGGTGAGGAGAGATCCCCTGTGAGCGAGTGCTCCTTCAGTGCAGGCCATGGATCTGGCCTGAAAACTGTCAGATCGGGTCTGAGGCCTGTACTGAAGACAGCTTTGGAGATGGCTCGTGCGCCAACAGAGAGGGCTTTGTGTGCCCTCTTTGGCATACATGCCATAGATTCACCATCACTGGATTTGATCATGAGGTCAATTATGTGAACTTTGTGCACAAATTGTACAAGCCACCACATTTTCTGGAGTATCTTGATGATGAGTAGCCCACCAATAATTATGGAAGATCAATTAAGTAGTATGCTTAGTTCCAGACAAAAAGATTTTCAGATTGATATGACAATGGTATTAGTGGGAAAACAGTCAGGAGAGATGATAGGGACGTTTTCTTTTATGTCTTCCTGCAGAGTACAGTAGGAGTTAGAAATTGTGCTCAGTAGTTTTGGAACCAGGATGATAATATAATCAAAGCTTGAGAAAAAAATGGGCTAGATGGGTACGTCTTGGACTTAGGTGCTTGCTCAAGTAAATATGAAGTATGAATTAATCAGTAGGAATTATCACTGAAGCAGAAACTGCTTCAAGAAAATACCTCTATTCTTCCAAGGCAGATTTAACAGCTTACAGCTCTCAGTTACTTATAAACTAATTCCTTTCAGCACCTGAAACTTCTTTTAAAAAGAGGCACATTGGTGTATATGTCCTTGGAATTCAATTCTCTGGGAAGGAATAGCACCTACACCAACACTGGTAGCATCCACTTCAAGAACAATGGTAGAGTAGGACAAGAACTGAGATGATAGCAGCTTGCAAGTGTCTCAGTGGCCCATCTGGCTTTGCAATTCCAGGTTGGTTTTATTTGTAAAAGCATTGATGGGTGCCACACTTTTGGAATTTTTTAAAATTCAATTTCTATAGTAATGCATATGTTCTCTTTCTTGTATTGAACACTGTGTAAAAAAATAAGCAAACTTTCCCCACCCTAAAATACAGTAATTTTGAAAGGTTTGATGGTGAAACGGCTATGAAATATTTGTAAGGTGCCACATTTCCATAGTTTAGAAAACATGTAAATGAAACACTGTATTGTCAATAGGTTTGGAAGGTCCACTCCAGCCACCCCAGTAAGAGCCCTACCAGATATGATATATTCAGTCATCTCGCAAGGTGCACTCACAGATGAACTAAGTTATAGTTGATACATACTTGAAATGCAATACCATACAGTGTGTGTTACCCATTACCATGTTTTATTAATTCTTGTTTCAGATAACCAATTTATTAACTCTCTTATACTGTATGTCAATAAATAATAAACATGTAATAAATTAGTTCCATTATTTATTAGTTATGTTTGCAGTTTTCAGCTTAACATTTATATTCTGTTACAAAATTCACAAGAATTAGTTGGAATAATTATTGCAGGCAAAATAAAATAATGACTTAAAAGTTTACTTGGAGCAGTAAACAACTGTATTGCCATGTTCCTTTCTTCTTTGTGCTGAAGAGTGTTTTTATTCCCTTCTGTCATTGTCCTACTGCAGAATGAAGTTGGGACCAATTAGATGTCTTTCTGATAACTTCTTCGTTGGTTTTGCATAATCATGCACTGGGCTTTAAACCTAAAACATAACCAATGTGTTATCTGACTTTGTTCCAGTTCTCTGCAGATTTTAATTAAAATGAATGTTTGGCAATCTAAAATCTTTGTAGCATATTACATCCAATTAAAGATTTTTGCATTTGCTGCTTGAAGCTTCTTCACACATTTTAGTTCTGCAATCTACAATTTGGTTTTTACTGGCAATCTAATGAGAGGAGATAAATTAAACCAGAGACAAACTATATAAAAAAATAATGGGGCCTTTACACAGAAGTGTATTTTTTGTCAGTGTTTCTGGTATCAGTGTTAGTCCCAGTCTAAGATTTATTTTATAACTGATTAGGAAACTGCGACATGCTTATCTAATGTCTTTGGGGGGAATTCACCATAGTGCGAAGTGAGGTCCGGATCCTTTGCCTCACTTCGCACAGACTGTTATGCGCACTTTAAAGGGATTCCAGTCTCGGCAAGGCGACTCAAGTGGTCTCGCTGAGACTGGAATCCCTTTAAAGTATGCAGGACATCTGCGAGCGCATAACAGTCTGTGCGAAGTGAGGCGAAGGATCCAGACCTCACTTCGCACTATGGTGAATTCCCCCCAATTTATCTGCGCTCCATCCCAGGACTCTATTTTGGTTTAATCTTTTTGCTAGGGGAGCCAATGCAAGTTCTTTAAATTAGGTTTTATTAGGTCTTTAATCTTTCAAAACTTTCACAATTTACCAATGCTCAGATCATATCAAAAAAGCAATGAACTGAAGACAGGACTTCTGTGTCCATGTATTCTTAGGTGAGAAGTTACAAATGACAGCAATCACAAGCTGTTATATAAGCCTCTGAAAATGTGAAGAGTTTATTGAACCAATAATGTTTGAACATGTGGCTGTCTACTTTGTATATTTTGAGATATGTTACAGTACAATTAAGTTGTGAAAATATTGAAAATATTATTGTTTAATGTGCTGCCACAAATTGTATAGCAGGACTTCTATCTTATTAACCCTGAAGATTAAGGCCAGTTTCAATACAAGTACAGAGTTGGACCAACATGATTTCAAATACTTAAAGGGGCACCATAGTGCTGATATAACTGCACACACACATATAAAACGCCTTTATACTAAGCCAATTTCTGACACAAATAGTTAAAAAAAGTTTAGGGAAGAAATAATACTTGCAGTTTCCTTTCCTTAATTAGTTTTCCTGAGAGCTGAAATTTTCCTCCTCCCACTCCTCCTCCTCATTCTGTTCTGCAATCAGGCAACACGAGAAGAAAAAGCTGCCTGATTGCTATTGGTTAAGCAGTGTCCTGACCTTTTGACCACATAATTTAAGCTTATTTACAGGAGATTACAGAGGAAAAAATAACTTGTGCTCATGTGCTAAGTAGTAAGTAGGGTACCTTTTCATGAAAAACTGGCCAGTATACATCACACACATTTCCTGGTGCAGGAGTTTATCAGTGCTGCAAACTCAATCATCACATGAAACAACTACTGGGGAGAAATGCTTCTCACTAAGGCATAGTACTGCATATGTAAAGATGTATTTTGAGTATAGTTCCCCTTTAAAACTGTGAGTTCATAGATACAACATAGATATAATGTAATTAGAGTCCAGGGCTTAGAATGTGGGAGAAGCAAAATCAAAGTTATGGAAACTCCTAGATAAAGGAAAGATGCCATTATTCCTATTTAAAGAAGTTGACATTAGAGATTTGTGCAGCCCATCTTGTGTTTTGGCTTTGGTTCAGATTCCAACACTGTGTTTTAGTTTTGCTTAGGTTATAATTTTTGGACAAAGGTTTTGCTTTACGATTTTTTAAAACTGCAATAAAAAACTAAATAAACACAATTTTTATCTTGTATAATTTTTTTGGCCATTGAACAGTATTTTAAATCTTTTGAAAGTTATAAAGGTCTGCATTTACTCTGCTTTAAGTGTTTACAAACAGTAGAGTAGCAGAGGGACTGGGTCCTGATGGGTTATGGTGCTTGTCCCAGCTGTAACCGTGAAAAATTTTAGCCCTTTAAAGCCTCACTGGGCACATCATTTGATTCAGGGCAACAACTTTTAGGGGACACTGTGCAGCCTCTGGATTGACAACATTTAAGAGGCATAGCATCTAGGGCAGGCATGTCAAACTCAGGGTACCCCGAGGGCCACATGAGTAACAAGAGGTTGTTGCGAGGGCCGCACACAGCAGCTAATGTCACACACGTATTTTAACAGCAGTCATGAAAACAAGATATGAAGTAGTAATATGTAACAGCAACATATATTTGCCATGCACAACAGCAACTAATATATTTTATATAATATATTTTAAAATAGGCAGTTAAAAACAAAAAACCGTGCCTACGCATTTCGCACGTGGCGCTTATTCATGGCATAAGAAGATGTACAAAACACATGCTTTAATAGTCCACGATCACCACTTCCGGCTCGTCATTCATTGGCCCATATCCTGCATATGACCTGCTTACGTGATCAGCAGCCAACCAAAGTACACACGTCATACAGCCGCAACTCCAGAGCCACCAACTAGCTCCATGTCAATCTATATAAACCCAGGCTGCACGCGGACTGTTGATACTACATGCACTTCATGTAATTAAGTGTTTAGAGACAAAGTTTGAGACTTTTGTGCGGGCCGCAGACATGCCTGTAAAGGGTCGCATGTTTGACATGCATGATCTAGGGGGTCCAACTGCACAATGTCTGAGTGGGGAATGCAGGTAGTGGGAGCCACTAAACTGCATTTAGGGGGCTCTGCACAAGAGACAATGCTGATGGATGCTACATGGGCCCTTACCTCTATTTTCCTGGTAGTCCCCAGTCCAGCATTACACTTAAAGGAAAACTAAAGCCAAGGTTTGTTTTTGCTTAAATACATGAATTACAATTTCTAAAAATATGCTTTTATTTGAAGTTATAGATGCTTTTAGTTTGTTTTGCTTTTTGACCCCAGTCATACATTTTATATAATTGGGATTAGTTATTTTGCTAAACAAAAATGACAGCAAACAAACAAGATTGAGGATTTCACCTTTAAAGACATCAGTTTTAGAAGCAGTGCTATGAAAACCCTCCATTTCAGTAAAAATAAGATTATTTCTATAGTTAGGGATTAGGGCATATTGAGTAACAACAACTAGTTTTCAGCAAACATATTTGTGTTGTGTGATTTATGTGATGTTACATCATGTTACAATCTGCTTCACTAATAGCTTTGTAAAGTAAATGGTAGAGATCACAACAAGAAGCTATTTTCCCAAGGGCCAAAGAAGCTCTCTGGTCAAATTAACATATTTAATGACAGTACGTCTTTTGGGAAATATGTTGCAAACAACCTCAACCTGCACATAATAGCCATTTCCTTGTTTGTTTGTCATGTTTATATTTATCCACTGTGTCAGGTTTTCTTTAACATGTCACAAAATGTACCATGAGCTCTTTTAAATACTTCCACCTATCACTGTAGAGGATTCACTGCAGAATGGTGCTTATATTAAATATATACTGTAGATATTAATATCTACGGTAATATATAGATATTAAAAATATCTATTTTAATCCAGATGCCAGTTGTAGTGAAGCAGTAAACTTTCAAATAAATCAATCCACCATAAAAGCATTGCTTTAATAAGACTGTATACAGATTAGTCATTCTGCAAATGATAAAGGTGCAACCATAAAGTAAGGATGCTTTGTAGGAAAGTAATTGTTTGTTAAGTCTGCAAGAGTATTTCTTTCCTTTTTTTTTTTTTTTTAATTTATTCAGTTTTCAAAACAAATTTAACATAACATTTTGTAATAACTTAAACTTCATTAAATTTGTCTCATTACTCACAACAATTGCTACATATTATGTACATTATTTATACATTTTCTTGTTGTAGCTCAGTTTATTCACATTTTTTTGCTATATTCAGTTGTCTATTGCATAACCATGTCACCCCTCTTTTCCTCACTTAATTATTTGTTTATTTTTCTGTTCTTCCTCTTTTCCCTTCCCATATAAGTATGGTTCTTCTCATATTTGACCCTATTACATTCCGTTTTATAGTATTGTGTTCTGTAACTGACTAATAAAAATTATAGTCTAACTTTGATTGTCTTGATTTTCTAAATACTGTGTCCAGGGTGACCACATCAGATCGTTCTTATATGATCTGTCTGTCATGTGTGCCTTAATCTTTTCCATGGTGTATATCCATTTGACCTTTTGGATTAGTATTGGTTTGTGCGGTAGATTGGGTTTTTTCCATGATGTCGCAAGGAGGGTTCTAGCTGCTGTGAGGATTTTTATTGAGGCTACAACTAACAGAGACCCCTGAGATTTAGCGATTTTTCATGAAATTCAATATATTACCATGATCACAGGCTTACTCACTTCTTCACGTCACTTTTGTGTGCATGCATGTGGCTTTCATCTGGAGGGGCAGCCAGCAATGAAATGGGGCTATTTATGCTTATGATTGACACATAAAGTAGCCAAAGTTTGGCTACTGACCAAACACTAATTTTATTATGAAATTATTATAAAAGTTGGTAAAGGTGTTGAAATATTGGCAAGATATCATTATCGACATTATTGCTGATATATAAAGCCATCAATTTTCTCCAGCAAAAGGTGCCTGCCTGAAAACCTATTATTCCCTATAGAGTTGATCTGGTCATTTTTCCACACTCGTGTATACTTGTCTCCCTCCCATTTAGATTGTAAGTTCTACAGGCCAGGGACATCCATTCTCTTGTTTCAGTCTCTACCTGGTACTTAAAAAGTGCTTTGTCTTCATGATTATATCCCAGTAATGTATTTTACTTGTTCTAAGTTGGTCCCATGTCTCAATTATAATTATAGTTTTTATGCAGCAGTCAAATGTGTTTTCGCGTTGAAAAAGACCATCCATATCGGTATGAAATGCAAGGAAAACAGCACTGAAAAATAGTGCGCTTATTTTGACAGATCAATATCAAACTTTACTGATATCAACAATTTTTTTATCAGTCCTAAATAAATCTGCAAAACTGAAAAGTTCATGAATAGAAAGATAACATTGAAAAGTGTATAAAAACTGCAAAAGCTGTCTGAAAGGTTGAAATGACCTGAATAAATTGCTATTATGTACTGTATATATTTCTAGAAAACATCTGGGGCTTATATATGAAAGCCTGAATCAAATCGAATTAGCATCACTTTGGATTGCACTGCACCAATAGCCAGAAAATCTCTACTCCTTGCACACCAAGCCCCAAATTTGAAGATGTGAATGATGTCAGACATGGATTCTTGTGGCATAGTCAGTCCAACAGTAGTAGGTGTGTTGTGAAGCATATTGATGCATATTCCATCAGTCAAGTGCAGTGAAGTCAGCTACACAATGTCTCGCTATCTGTGCTAAGTGAATAATAAATCTCTTTCTATGTCACTTATTCATGTTGTCACTTGGTCACAGTCTTTATTGTCATTTTGTTCGTCTTTCTGAATTTGCTACTTAAAAAATCCAACACATATATAGCGGAATTACATGTGCGCATACAAACTGGTATAAATCTGCAACTACCTTAAGCGTTCAAACTTGGCACATTGCAGAGATTACTGAATAAATGGAAAAGTGCTGAATGGTCATGAATTCATACCTGTTCTGACTTTCATGAATAAACCCCACAGTCTACAATTATCTTAAATAAACTGGGTAGAATTTAATAAAGAAACCATTGTGGGTATTTATGGTTCACCTACTGTATATTTTATTTTACTTTGCATTTTTGCAATTGAAAAATGTTATCCTTTAAATAAATTGGTTAAGCACCAGCTTCAACCTTTACACAATATTGTAAAGAGGCATCCCTCCTCGAGATACAAGGATGATACTAGGAGAGAGTCAGGCATGGACATCCCTTCTCAGATATAAATAGTGGAGCACCACTGCATCAAACAGGCTGAACTATTCATATATGGGGCAATGAATCATGGAAAAATTTCATAAATGGCATTAAGAAGAAAAATAAAAACAAATATGAAGATAAAAAATTGTTTGTGCTTAATAATCTGTATAATTATTATTAACTAACTGTTAATAGGAAGATTGTGTGAAACACTTTGCAAAGACCATTGCTATTTTACAGTAGATTCTTCTGCTCCAAGGTGGGTACATCCCATGTACTGGTTTAGCTCATATGCTGGAGATACGGTTTATCTTCTTACTGACAATAACATACATTAAAAGGTTCTGCATTTGTTTGACCAGGTAGACAAATAAATATTCCATGTTTTGACCAATGACATAATATATGAAAGGTTCTTAATGATCAATTTAAAGAACTGGGAAGTGAGCTAAAGAGAAACACCTCCACGGTGGTATTATCAGGAAATACTTCCTGTGCCATGAAATGTACAGGATAGACAAAGGGAACTACGTTTGTAAATGCATAACTCAAGTTGGACTGCAGCTGAGAAGAATTTAGGTTCATAGAGCACTGAATTACATTTTATTGTATTTAAACCTTAAAGCCAAAGGTGGATTGCAGTGGAACAGAAAGGGATCTGTTGTGGCAGAGGTGTGGCTTCTGGTTGGAGTAACTAAATATTAAAACTAGGCTTGAGGGGGGGGGGGGGG
>WMED01005772.1:0-19150 GCA_019650415.1 Pipa parva
TTTCATGATTGCACTATTTCAAATTATTCTAATTCGTTGACCAGCACTTGTACAGTGTACCCAGGTATAGTTTCATAACTTAACACCTAAATAAAAGCAAAGCAAGGTCATGTATATTCTGGTTACAGTTCAGAATGTGTTTTCTCTTTAATGCAGTGTTACATTCTTAGCACAGTTTTGAACTTTAAATATATCCAGTGGTAGCTCAGACAGCTAAGGGTCATTTTGTTGTTTCTACAGTGCAGAACCATGCTACATCATATAGGGGGTAATTCACCATAGTGCGAAGTGAGCTCCGGATCCTTCGCCTCACTTCCCACATGCTGTTATGCGCTCGCTGGTGTCCTGCACGCGGACATCAGCGAACGCTTTAAAGGGATTCCAGTCTCAGCGAGGCGACTCGAGTGCTCTCGCTGAGACTGGACATAACAGCATGTGCGAAGTGAGGCGAAGGATCCGGATCTCACTTCGCACTATGGTGAATTCCCCCCATAGCCTCTGACATTCCTATGAAATTTGTCCTTTATGTGAATAAAGTAATTTGTAATTTGACCAATTACTTCCATATTAAAACCAACATGAGACTATACAAAAATAATCAGGTTGTATTTTTTTTCTTATTACACACATCCACATGACTAAGTCACATGGTTAAATTCCAGCTCAACCCATGACCCACAGGGTCTATTGCCAACAGTCCTGAGTACTATTCTTCCCTGGCTTCCTGCCCACCCTGTACCTGATGGCTGTTCCCTGGGACAGACGTCAAGGCGCACATCGAATCAAGTGGGTGGTGAGCTAGTGAGGCCACTAAAAGATGTCACCAGCACATAGCCAGTCACAGAAATGTGGGTGAAGTGCCAGTGAAGTCACTGAAAGATGATGTCTCAAACAATTTATTCACTGCATTTGCTGCAAGCAAAGTAGGAAGTTTCCGGTTCAAGCACACTACCAAAACCACAAAATTTCTCTTCAAAAACTTCAAGTTCAAATTACATATGAATCATCAAATCAAGGAGATATCACAACAAGAAGAAACTATTTGGGATAGTCTCAACGAAAATCATCTTTGCAAATTTTTTGTTCTTTTATCCGTACTCAATCAGTTACTATTTCAGTAAACTTGGCCTTTTTGTTTCTATTTTTAACTCTCCTCGAGCAAACATTTCTCAACTGAAGACTATCATGTGCTAACAGCACTAGTCTGAGAAGATTATCATGTGCTAACAGCACTAGTCTGAGAAGATTATCATGTGCTAACAGCACTAGTCTGAGAAGACTATCATGTGCTAACAGCACTAGTCTGAGAAGACTATCATGTGCTAACAGCACTAGTCTGAGAAGACTATCATGCTAACAGCACTACAGTAGTCTGAGAAGACTATCATGTGCTAACAGCACTAGTCTGAGAAGACTATCATGTGCTAGCAGCACTAGTCTGAGAAGACTATCATGCTAACAACACTACAGTAGTCTGAGAAGACTATCATGTGCTAACAGCACTAGTCTGAGAAGACTATCATGCTAACAGCACTACAGTAGTCTGAGAAGACTATCATGTGCTAACAGCACTAGTCTGAGAAGACTATCATGCTAACAACACTACAGTAGTCTGAGAAGACTATCATGTGCTAACAGCACTAGTCTTAGAAGACTATCATGTGTTAACAGCAACTAGTCTGAGTAACATTTGTAAGTTTATGCCCACAATACAGTTTGTGCTATGTCATGGAAACATCACCATAATAAGTGGGTTTTCTGTGCCTGAAAACATTAGGTATTTAGGGTACTGGGTAGTCTGTGACTAAGTAAAGGAGATATGTACTGAATCAATGGATTGATATATATATTTTCAGACAGTTAGGGTGAAATTAAATAAAATCGAAAATATCGATATCGCAATATCAAAAGATTTTTACCAATATCGCAATATCAATATTGCCGATATAGTGATATCAGAAGTTTACTGATATCAGCAATATTGATATCGCGATATCGATATTTTCGATTTTATTAAATTTTGCCCTTAGAGCATTTTTAAATGGGTATATGTTTTAAGTGGACTTCCTAAATCCCCAAAACTACTTTTGAAAGTATAATCAATTGAAATGGGATTACCAACCAGCAAGAAGGAGATTTGAGAAATGTTTTATCCCTTGAAAGGGAGGCTTTGAGGTTTTCCCTAGATACCCCATTCATTAGGCAGCTTCTTGGTTTAACAAAGGTGTACTTTAAATATGGTTATTAAACTTTGAAGTTAAGCTATTTTAAATGTGATTATTAACCTTTAAAGTTAAACCCTTTCAAATAAAAAATTAAAGTTGCTGTGCAAAAGGGCTTAAGATACTCATCTGTGCTGCAAGGATACTTTGTTCCAATTTACCAGTTAGGTCTTTGTGTTCGTGCATACAGCACATAAAAAACTTAAATTGTAAGCTCTGTGGGTTAGGTATATTCTTTGTGCAGTGCTGCATACAATTAATAGTGATATAAGAATGTGATAATAATGTAGTACCCTATGTAGAATATCCTGGCAGCTTATTAATTGGAGGGCAGAGCGAGAGAGGAAGGAAGGTCTCATCCAATTACTAGACTGCCAGGGTAAGTAAAGAATGGAAGCAGGCTATAAATAAGATGGCTTAAATAGAAATAGATAAAAAGACTAAATAATAGGTGAAAGAAATTAAAAAGGAGTAAGAGAAAGATTAAAAATTAAAACTTAGATAGGGGTTAAAAGATTAAAGGAGAACTAAGGCCTAACCTTGAAAAACACACATATATACTGATCTTCAGCATCTAATTTTTGTATTTATTTCTCAAATTGCATTTGTAGACTCTCCTGTTATATACTGTAATACCTGCCTCTTCCTGACCAATGTCATACAGAGGCTAATAGCCCCAGCTGGCACATAAACATTAGATCCAGGTTTCCAGCTTACACATGTTCACCATATCTCCAAACCAGAGTAGTTGGTAGCATAGATTAGATGCACTGCAGTGGTGATTGACAAGAGTCTTGCTTAGCTCTCCATTCACAGATATCCAAGATGGGGACACAGCAACTGAGTGTTTCAAAATGCTGGGCTGGTTATGGGAAGAGAGAAGAGCATCTGATTCCGTTCTACTGGATGCTTGGCCAATGGATTCCAAAGTGATTTGTTTTTTGTTAAGAGAGATGTACATGCATCTCACAAATACTGGCATTTTACTGGTAACTTGGTATTTAAAATGATGAACTTACTCAAAGGGAAAATATAATTCAATGAAGTTTACACAAACACAATTGAACATAAGTGACATATCAATGGAAAATGAAACCACGGATATCCCAAGTTAAAACGCCATATCATGTTCACATTAACAGCAGCTCTGTCATGCATTTGCACTTCATTTGAAATGTTGTTCTTTTTTTAAAAAAGGCAGCGGTATAAGTAATGAATTTGTTGCTTTTCAGACAGAGCGGTATTTGTGACATCATACAGTCACACTACGGATTCCTGCATTGCTTTATAAATATTCTTAATTGACCCAAACAGGTAACATAAGCTTAATTTTCTTTCAAGGAATTCACTGATTGGCTGAGACAGTTTTCATGGTTACACTGTACTTTTCTCCTCCCACACACCTGTCAAAACAGCACTTAGACTCCTCTCCAAATCTGCGTGGGGAGATCACCTTGCATTAAAATTCTGTGCACACTTTTTTTGTCTTTCAAGTTTGTTTTTTTTTTTTTTTTTTGGAATACAAGAATTTATAAGAAATTTAGAATATCACTGACAATAACAGTTCCATGCAGTCTAACTCTTTGTTCCAATACATCCAGCAATCCATTACAAGGACATGCTGTTTATACCGCCCTCCTTACCAATTTCTTTACATATATATCTATTATATATGTTGTTTACAAATGTCTCTCATTCTAAACAGTCGCTGGCATTTTAAATGTCCTGGGAAAAAAAAAAACCATTTTATTCTACCAGTGTTGTTCATTTTCATTATCGCCTAATAAATATAAACAGATCCTATAAAATACAATAATTTAAATATAACCCTAATCCAGTTTTTTCCTTGTTCTACAATGGGAAGAATATCACTGGAATAATTATTATATTATGAAGATATTTTAATGGAAGATACTGGATAATAGACTTACTAACAATTAGATATTTTCCTAAACACATTTAAAAGGAAAAAAAAAAGTTCTGTTCATCCACATTATATGAGAATATCACTCTGTATTATGGTGGCCCATTATAACTTCATACAACTTTAAATAAAGCCTAATCACAAGAGACTTCCCAGCTCCCTTCCTGGGCATCTGTAGCTACTATGCTTTTAGTTATCTCACATACTGTAAATGCAATGTCTTCTAACACAGTCTCACAAATGTGATTTTTTTCACTTAATTTTTTTTTACATTGTCCTCCATATCTCAGTGGTTGTTGCACTGCTACAAGCTATGGGGAGGAAAACCTTTCTTTTAAGGGTTTTGGATGAACCCATTTCGCTTGTCCTTCCTAGCTGCTCCATGAGTTTTCCTTCAAAATAAAATACTTTCAGACTGGGGTAGTACGCCTGTTGGAAGGATTATTATGAAGAGATTCTTTGTAATCCTTGGAGATTGAATTATGAACCTGAAGGAAATTGTGTTCTCTTTCTGAATTTAGCAGGGAGCCCACAGTCACCTTGGTAGGGTCACGTGAGGTCAACGTGTAAAGGGAAATGTCACTGGTGGGAATAGCATTGAAGCTTTTGCCAACTGGAGAGGGGTCCCTGGATCTGGGCTCAGTAGAGCGAGAGCTGGAGCGCCTTCGGAATCTATATCGGTAGCTAGGGATGCGTGAAAAGGCAGATTTCTTAAATAGGTCAGAATGAGATTTGGCTCTTATTTGCCGGTGTTTCTCTATAAACATGTGCACAGCTAAAACCCCGACCATCTCTGCAATAATGAATGACAAAGCCCCAAAATAGAAAGACCAGCCATATGTGTAATTGCTCTTCTTGGAATCACTTTGTCCTGGGTCTCCTGTATTGGCAGAGATATAGACTATGATTCCAATGATGTTGCTCAAACCTGAAAAGAAAGAAAAAAATATGCGGCCTATTAAAGACCAACTTTAATCTAACTTTAGGAATAACAAGCTTTAAAACAGTTATCACATTCCCTTTAAGTTGAGGGCATTGAAGTGTCCATGTGTACAGTATATGTGTGTGTTTCTGTAGAAACAAATCAGCTTTTTTAATCAGAATATAACTTGGACTGCAAAATTTGGATTTCAGCAAATCCAATCTTCAATTTGCTATCAAATTTAATGGGTTTAGGATTCAGTTTGATGAAAGTTTTAAAATTTGGTCAAAAAACAAACTTGCATACAATGCTGGGATTATTTTAACATCAATTACTTGATTCTGCACATCTCTAATAAGCAAAAAATTATTTAAATCTTGTTATATTTATATAATAATTGTACAAATGTGAATAAAGTGTTTCAACAAAACAGAAGCAGAACCTAAAACTAGTATGTGGAAGCAGAGCAAATGTGATTTGGGTGAGCGGCAAGGTCTGTGAAGGGATAATTGGCCTCCCTAGTTGTACAGTTATTTGGCACGCAATCAGTAAGGGAATTCCGCCAAGGGCAGGATTAAGCCTATTGTTATGTAAGTCAGATTGGAAGATTCCAAGCAAAAGTAAGAAAGAATACTTGGCTGGGAGTTCATCGCTTTAGAGAAGGCATTAAATATTTTATAGTACATTCCCTCTTATGACTAAACTGCTGCTTTACTAATGATACCAGTATTGATTCAGTGTCCCTGCTGCTGCAGCCACCTATCATTATCCAGTTTGTGGGGTGGTGAACCCCACCGTCTACCCACTTCATCAATGCCTAAAAATAAGCCTACCTCCCTCCTAGTCTCACCAGGCAGGCCAGGGGGAGCCAGAAGACTTTGAGGTGTGCCCCTGGGAGTTTACCCAGCTCTCCCTGTAATAGAGGCAGAGTTTAAGTTTATATGGCAATGTTATCAACTTTAATATGAATCAATTAGTTATATTAAATAAGTGACTTTGACTAAATCATATCTTCTAACAAGGTGAACATTTCCTTTGAACAATAAACAAACTATGTTAAAGGGTATGTTCTGTGGAGAAAAGTATGATTAGTGTTGGCATTAATTACTTCATATCATAAAAGAAGCTTCTCTTGGACCACTGGGAAAAGAGAATGTTGGCTGGTGAAATACTATTTATGAATTAGGAACTTACAATTACAGTTGGTAAGGCCTTTTGTACCATAAATTTCTCAGATGATTTAAGCAAAGTTTTCCTAAACTACCAGTGGCTAATATTTTGGACCTTTTCTACTAGATGGTAGTTAGAAAGCCCCTAATTGGATATGTGGAATCACACAAAGATATTTGTAAAAATTGTTTAAAAATAATTCATCCAACTACACCAAAATTCTGTATTTTAGCAAAGATGTATAAAGGTCCTAACCACCTGCCAGAATATCCAGCTGTGGCAAAGCATTCATTTTATGCTGTGTCTTATGGAAACTATGGTTGGCTCGGCCTTCTACCTCTTGGTTGCTAAAATAAGATTGTATCTGAAGGATTCCTCCTGATACTGTCAGGTATAGATGTTATTTTAATGAAAATGGTGCTAACTATCCTTAATATCATTAGCTTTTATAGCTCCAATATGTATAAAGGAGATATAAAAGCTACAAGTAGAAGTCAATAATATAGTTTTTTGAGCCAGTTGATTTGTCCAATGAATATTGGGCATAATCTTGTATCATAATTATTTTAGATTTTCAGGATAATAACAATGTCAGAGGTACTACTATGGGTTGGAACGTGGTACCATCATACATTAGTGCATATATGTATGTGGTTAAGGATGGGCGTGTTTATTCTCATGTATTATTCACCAGTCTCTGTAGAGTTTGATGGAGGTATTAGTGGTGGATTTATGTAACTTGATTGTATTCCTAATGTGGAGTATACACTACATTGATTATGTAGGAGAAGACCATTCTGCTGCAGCCTTGCTGCTTGTGGAACCGGTGCAGTGTAGAGTGCATGACATATAAGACAATGTGTTGAATAGTTGCAAATCAGAGGAGTAATATACAACCATTAAGAAAGACAAGTGTCATCACAATATATGATAATACCAGGCCAAAATTGCATCGCAGGAGTATCTGAGCAAGATTTTGATTCTAATCAGAAACCTATTATGGAAGGTACTTCACACTCCTGTTTGGATCATAGTATGCAGTTTCCCTGGAGAGGCCTACAGGACATGCAACTAATTAAAATGAAAACAGAAGTGCAACCCAAGTAAAAGTAGCCGTGGTTCTTTTGTGTACAACATATGGCCTATGAATGGACTAATAAAACCCTTGCTTTACATAAAGCAACAATATAGCCATCACCAGTTATTGTTTGTGTATTTGTCACTATTAAAGAAAATATATTGGCAGGGTAAATTTTTTTCATATTTAAAGTTACATCCAGTTTCTAACTGCCACCCACTACTTATTAAATTCTTTCTTTATGAAGCCTATGCATTAAGACACTGAGTGAGGGAGGAGGGCTTTTGTAAAAAAGTGGCTTGAATTGAAAAAAAAATGAAAAAAAGGTCATTAACTTCTACACCAAAAAGCATTTACTTGACGGTGCCAATTGAATGGTTAAGCAACTGATCACAACTGGACTGTTCTTTTAAAGTGCAACTGTCACATCAAAACTAATGCTAATTTATGTTCTACTAATGGAATAAACATTTTGTAAATATATATGTATTTAAAAAAATGTACCTTTATACAACATTTCTCTCTGTCATCTTCCCTGTCAGCCTGACTTTTCTTTCTTTTTTTGAGCAGGGTTTAATGATAATCGACATCATAGCTTCTCCAATCAGATCCCTTAAATCACAATCTAGCAGGGATCTGATTGGAGGAGCTATAATATCATCATTTAGCCTTGACCACCCAACTCGGGAAAGAAAAGTCAGGCTGAAAGCGAAGCTGACAGAGAGAAATGCTGTATAAAGGTACATTTTTAAAAAATACATTTATATTTACAACACATTTATTTCATTAGTAGAACCTATATTAGTATTAGAGTTTTGAGGTGACTGGTGCACTTTAAGGTTTTGCCCTCTGTAGGAGTCTTGTAGGACTTACCTGCTGAAACAAAGAAGATCCCCGCACTCAGTATAACATTGTGCTTGTTCTTGTAAAACTCACTGGCAGCTACACAAAGACCCCCAAAGAACAGTAGTCCGACGCTGAGGATGGGAAAGATACTGGAAGCACGAACAGCACCTAAAGTGAGAGAGAAAAAGAACATACTGGTTACATAGAATAAACTGATTTCCCTACATAAGGTAAATATTATATTATACTAATTAAACAGCAAACCAGTACTACAAGGCTGCATAGACATGTACAACATAGGTGACTCTGACCTAAAGGATTGATTGTATAGGGTATGGTTTAGAAAGTATATTAAACATGAACTGAATATAATTAACATCCTTCCCATCCTAAATGATTCTTTTCCTCACTGTCTGTATAGAATTTCAATGTATATATGAGCAGCCATATTGTCTTCACAATAGCTGAAAGTTAAGCAAAAGAAAGGTGTCAATCAGATAAGTCCTCTCTTCTATTTGTTCGCAAGAAGTGGGAGATATGATTTGTTGTAGGATTGTCTCATCCCTTAAAACAAAGCACGTCCGAAGTTTATGTTTTGTATTATAGTTGATCAAATACATACCCATGCCGATTACAGTACTTTGTATTAAAAGTATGATATGTTTCCCCAACTTCTTGATACATAGGGAAAGACTGCTAAAGACTACACATGCTAAATTGTTCCTTTTGGATTTGTACCATGCTTTATACTATGTATAATGTATACATAGTATAGGTCCATCAGTCAACGGCCAATATTTTGTCATATTGCAGAGTTTGGTGAATAAGTAGAGTTGTTGAAGTGGCAAATGGATGCAAATTTGGACATTTATGTGACTCTTCAGACTTTCATGAATAAGCCCTGGTCAGTGTGTAATGGTTTGAGGCTCAGTATGACTGGATGTGACTGCATGTAAACGGGAACGCCAGGTGCATGTGACTGAATGTTATTTAAGAGGATATTGGAATCCCTAAATCTTTCATTTTGTTTTCAATTAATTTGTGACACACTGAGAAACAGTGCTGCACAGGTTCTAGATGACTGAAAACTTGTGGTTTGATATCACTTTCTACATATGTCTTTAAGCTCAGGGAGTGTGCTTTATGAGCTCACTGAGTTGCATGGAAACACTACTAACAGAACAGCCTAAATCAGACTTTCTTCCTGTTATGAAGTCTGTATCCCAGATATAGGGCTATGGCTGATAGGCTTGACCTGGTTACTGCTTGATTAAAAAAGCGCGAGGTTGATGCAGGCACCATTTTAAAAAAAATGGATCAGATTTTACTGCCATTTTGTTGGCATTTTGACACTGGTTTTAACACCACCATTGAAACACCTAATTTGCCATTGCCCATAACGTAAGGTAGGACTTACATGTTGCGAAGGAAGCAACAATGTCAGGATAGGCACCGGATCACCTACCCCAGTAATGCTCCCCTCCCGCACTTCCTGAACCAAATAAAGTAAACTACCCTAAATGTGGAGGGGGTGCCCCTAGGCTGCAGATTGGGCCCATTGATTGCGGCAGATAGGTGGGTCCCCCTGGGTGCTTGGTCCCAGTAGCAGCTGGGAAAACTGAGACTGGTATAGTACCAGCCGGAATTAAAGTAAATCAGATTTTTTAATGCTACTATACTGAGCAGTGTACAGTTTTATGGAACAAATGAATCTGATTTTCCTTGTGACAGAGTGACTTTCACTGGGTGTAAATGGTAGTGTGATACAGTATGACAATGTGTAAAAATGTGAATGGCAATGAGGCAGTGATAATGGCTGAATAGTGAATATACTTGACAAGGTGTATGTGTGTAGTATGAATGAAATTGGAGGAGAATGCATCTCACTGTGTCCACCTTTGTTTCCTTATTCCCATCATTGTCTTTAAACCAAATATTATCTGTCTGACATATACCAATGATGTTATAATTTATGCTAATGTAGCTTTGCTAAGTCTTTAAAGAGTTCATTATATTCTGGTACACAAAGGGTTCAGCAACCTTCTCCAATAGCAAGTGAGAGCCTGCCTAAGGCAAGCAGGGTAAGCAGAAAGTGGATGTAATGGGTTAACAGTAGGGGAACATGGATGTAATGGGTTAACAGTAGGGGAACATGGGAGTTGTAGACTAACAAATCTAGGCTTAGATAGATAGGGGAATTACCATTATTACAGAAATGTTTAAACCGAATGCACTGGTTATGTTGCCAGGGACTTATACAAATTACAATGTATATCAGAATCAGCCTATGGCTATGCCATTCTCCCTCTCTAGCTGCAGTGTAGAAATAGCTTACTAACATTCTATACTATAGACACCAGACTTACCCCTATAATACCTGGAGCAATAACTCACTGGTAGGTGGTGGAGAATTATTATGAGTCCTTTTAAACAAATGGAATTCAGTCGTATTAACTAACTTCCCAATACAGCTCATACAGGGATTCCTACTACCCCATGCAATGAGTGAAATACTCAGTATCTTACTAAGGACACAGGGCTAGTTTATGTATCTGGTTGCTAGGGAGTTGGGGTTCTTGATTATAAAAGGAAAGCTGCCTTGTCAGATAACTGCATCAGTGTCAGGGGGGCACCAGTACAGGAGTGAGGAGAAGGAGGTAATAGCCAAGGGTAGTAGTGTCATGTGTGAGTATCTGGTAGAACCTAAGGCTCAGAGTCTAAGTCACACCTGGTTTTCTCCTAGAGTCCCTGCAAGGAGGTTAGGGTTTTGCTGTGGTGCTATGCCGAGGTCGCGGCACCTAGGACTACTGTGCACAGGTCTACCAGAGATATACGGTACAAAGCAGAACGGTCAGGATACGTAGCAGTGGTCAGGACAGGCAGCAAGGATTCAAAGTCAGAGGTCAACGCTAAAGGTCTAGGCAGGGAGAGTACAATCTTGAACAAGAAACAGGCCAGAGTCATACACAGAGAATCAGGATAAACTATGAACACACCCAAGAACATACAGAGGTCTATAATTGGGCACCTGCATTGGCGTCTGGCTGGTTTATATAGGTGACCATATGTGAGAACATCCAAGACACCACGCCGCAACTGCATCCATTTAAGTCATGCACCAAAGGGGATTTAGAGGCCAACTGTACGAGACGCCAGCGACCAAACTACCCTAGAAAAGATGATGACCGCGACGGACACAGACTCTGAGCCATAGTGAGGGAACGCGGGTGAGTATGTCTCCTAACAATCTGATGGTCCTGTGTCTTGGGCTGTCTTTCCTTCTGTGACATCACAGTTGGCCGCAGTGTTTGTCTTTACAGCAGTGAGAATACAGAAGTTACCTTATCAGAGCAGAAGTACCTCACTGCAGTTGTACAGTACTGGGTTTGTTACTATCATTTATCAAGAAGTTTGTAATCTGAACACATCCTAGATTAATCTTTCCATCTCTTAATATGTCACAAGTAGCCTTTAGTTATCCCTGTTTATTTTACACCCTGCTGCCAATACAATAAGTTCTTTGGAAACAGAAGAATCCTTCCGCATCATTAGCCGAGACAAAGATGCACAAGATTAAAAATGGATTGTCTTTCTACTAAATAAATGAGACCCTGTCTGCCACAGTAATGCCAGGGGCTTATAGACAGCTACAAGTTTTTGTGATATGTTTAAATATATTCTGTACCCCCAGCAAACATTTGTTTCCTTTCTATTCATTTGCTCAGGGCTCCAATCTGCAATCTACTGGACTGGCACACAACCATAAACACTGTTGGCATCAGTGTGACTCAATATTGATTGTTCTGTGATGTTAGCTGAGCCACCTAGGGACAATGGTGCAACTCTCTGCTTTTTTTTAAATCATTTATAGGGATATTATTATTCTAAAATCTTCCATTATATTATCACCTGAATAAAATAATTTTGTCTGTGGCTGTAGGGTTATAGAGTGTCTTGTGTTTATAAAATGGATGATTTGCCTGCTTTGTCTTTACCAGCACAGCAGTTCATCCTACTTAATGGGGGTGATTCTTCAAAGTCTAAACCAGCGGATCTTAGCCTTCCTTTATCGGCAGCCCCCGCGATGATGTCATGATGCCGGTGTGCGCTTGGTGACATCACTGTATCATGGCCAAACATCATTGCATCACATGATGACGCTCGTGTGCAACATCATCACGTATGTGCCTCAAGTGATGACGTTTGCCTGCAACATCACACGCAGGCACCCCTATATAAGGGGACCTGCACACACTTCCAGAGTTACGGCGTGTTTGGCGACCCGTGTGAGAATGTTGTTTAACCCCCAAAGGGGTCGCAACTCACAGGTTGAGAACCGCTGGTCTAAACAGTAGTGTGGAGATTCGTGTTCATTTGCCACTTCTCAAACTAAAACTAAAGTAAAAGTTGGTTACTTAGGAACTTCTTCACAACACATTGTGTGAGCATATTTGCACAATTCATTTATTTATCAAGCTTCAAAGTACGCCAAAGTGGCAAAGTCACCAAGGTGTACTGCTTGAAATTTGCCAGTGGTGGCTCATTGTGGCAACTTAGGGAAAAATATAGCAACCAAGTGACAACATGACCTAGGAATACTTTCACATAAAAAAAGGGATGCAAATGACACTGGTTATAATGTAGGCAACTTTAATATGGTGAAAATAGTGGGGACCAAAATGTAATAAATTGGTGACATTATTCTTCCTTATAATCACTCTTGTTTATTAATAGTATTTTGACGAAATTTATTAAACTCGGAAAAGCCGGTTTTGGCTTTTCTGAGCTTAACACCCAGAAGTGTTTCTCGGTAAGTATCGCGAGATTTGTTTAGATTGATATTTACCAGAGGAAACTTTTTCCACTGAATATATCCATGGAAAGCGTAGCCATACTTTATATTAGTGTAGTAGGGCTTTACATTAGTGTAGTAGGGCTTTACATTAGTGTAGTATGGCTACCCTTTCCATGGAAATATTCAATGGAAAAAGTTTCTCTCTGCAAGTATCGATCAAAGCAAATCTGACTGCGAGAAACTTCCGGGTGTTTGCCTGATTAAGCTCAGAATATGAGCATTTCCAAGTTTAATAAATTTTGCCCTTAGAAAGATACATTTATGACATTTTCTCCTTTGATGGATCTAGGATAGGAGTAGGGTATGTGGTGCGCCAGGCTGGTTCTGGAGTAAGGCACCAGGTACTAATTGCCGGCTATAGAAAGAAAAATAATAGTGAAATGTCAGTAATGTGCCTAGTATTTCCATTAAAGAAAAAATGCCACAAATACTGCAAGCTCTTCCATTGAGGGGGTGCTACTTCCTGCAATTCTAGACTTATGCCGCAGCCTGGGGGGATTTAAATCTTTTTCATATTTTAATTTGATCAAATATTTTCTATTTGCTTTATTTATTTTGCTAATTCTGCGTCTCACCAGTGCCCAGGTCTCCCTGGATTTGCTACCAGTGCACACGATGAGGGCACCACAGTAATCTACGGGAACTACGGAGGTGGTACAAGTTTTTTCTGTCTACAAATGTAATTTAAAAAAAAACAGAAAAGCAATTGTTACTCTCAGTTTCGTTTTCCTTTTTTTTCGTTCTTGCCAACTTTAAAAGACGCAATTGGGAATTTTCCCATATAAAATTTATTTTTGCCTTTGGTTACCTTTTAAGGGAGGAAGTATTGGAATTCCTATAAAAATGAATAATGGGCCACAGATGTTTTCACGGTCTTTGCAAACACAATTTTTTCTGAGTCCGTTTCAATCAAAGGGAAGGTCTACTAACTGTATTAACTTATTATATGACCTCTGGCAATGCTGATTTTTTTTATAATAAACATCACAAAATAGAGGTTAGTCAACAAATCTTTTATATCTGCCAAATTCCCAACAGATTTCTTTTCTCCATGCAGCGATAATAATCTCTGAGTCTGTGTGTGACATTGCTAAACTGTCTGCCTTTGATGGCTGCAGTTTTAAATTGTGTGATGTTACAGAGAGAAAAATTCAGAATCCCTGAATTCTATAAACGCCACAAGGTTGTTTTTTTTTTTTTAAATTTTTGTAAATGGTTGCGGTAAAGTCCTTACGCAGTAAGTATTCTGCCGTGTCCTGTTCATAATCTGCATCCTCTGGGAAATGATCAATTTTCTTGCACATCCCACGGAAGGCTCCTGTGAGAGAGAGATAAAAGCTTACACAAAAACCGCCAATGGTGCAAAAATATATAAATAAAATTAAAACTTCAGGGGCTTTAATCTCTTCAGTAGTGAATTTTCCTGTGTTCCTGCAAAGCATTAGTACAGATCCTTACAAAAGAGAATGAATTGCATACTTAACACTGCTCTGATATGTTGGCCCATGCTTTCTTCAATTTGATTTACCCTGAGGTGGTGATAACATGAGTTTTACAGTTAATATTTACAATGAAGTTGAATGGAAAAGGGCTCTTGCAAAAATAGGGTTTAATTTATCCATGCAGACATTTTAAAACAATCTAAAGGATTATAGAAGTCAAAGTATAAGCTATTTTTTATGAAGATATACAGTACACTTCTTATTTCCATATGTCCTCATTTCCTGTAAGTGTCAAAGTTAGTTACTTCCTGTTAGCCATGATTTGTGTACACAGGGTGTCTAAGCACCATCTTTAGCACAACAATTAGCACCCGGGCTGCAAACTATTTGCAGTGTTGCAGGCTGGAATGACCTGCAGTGAAGCTGAGGTAGTCACTGCACATATGGACTCAATTTGCAGGAAAACACTGCAGGATACATACAAGACATAGACGTACTGTGATATGACTGTGTAGGCTATAGCTTCTTCTCATAAGCAATTGGAGCGGAGAGGTTTGGGTGATGTTCCAGGATGATGCAACATTAATGTGACTAGTCAAATGCCTGCATAACCATTTTTTTCCACAATGCTGGAAGGATTATGAAATGTTATTATTTCCTGAAAACAATTCTCAAACATTGGTTTCATTTTCTTCTCGTTAGATTCCTAGGAAGCTGGTGTTTATACATTTTCCTTTCAACTCTTCCCTTTCTGGTCATGAAACTATACTTTGCCGTGATATGATGGAATTAGAATATCCCTAAGGGGGATATTTATGAAGCTCATTTGAATCTTTCTGATTGGTTTCACCAGTTTCAGTGTTCATTTTTAATTTCTCTGGACTTTTCGTTTTCCGTTAATTTATATACTTATTTATTGAAATATATTATTATCCATAAATATCGATCGGTTAAACTGGCCCACTTTGCAGCGTTTTCTACTAATCTCCCCTTCAATTACCGGCTGATATCGATATAGATGTTCTTTTTTGGAGGGAAAACTAACTGGACCGTGGCTATATGAAAGAACCAATTCCAAAATGGGTTTTCGCCAGCCTGAAGTAGGTGAACACTTTTGGTCAAAAATATTTGAATTAATAGATTATAATTAACTGCAAAAGTGGTGAAATCAATATAATTGGGGCTATTTCATCAGCTATAAAAGGTTGATAACGGGGATATTTATATAAATCAAAACGTTTTCTCCTGGTATATATATCGATATACCTATAATTAAGCTAAAAATATCAGTATCCCCAATATCGATATTTATTAAGCCCCTTCTGGTCTTTTTTTAACACTGAAAAGTGTTCACCTGGTTGAGGCTTGACCCATTATTCCCTATGGAGATGGTTTAGAATCAGAAGTCCCCATGGAAAAGATCAGGGATATTGATGGAAAAGGAGCTCCATTGAAAGTAATGTAAAGTGTAATTTTATTAATGCATCAATATTTATCTTTTTTGCTATCGATAAATGTTATTTGCCATTATATAAATTGAGTGAAACTTAAAATGTGGCGAAAATGCAGAGAAATAGATTGAATTGCAGCAAATAGGTCAAAATGACCTTTATAAATTCTCCCCAAAATTTGACTTTTATAAATATCTGCCTGTCAGGGCAAAATAGAATAAAGTCAGAAAGAATGCTCTCAGTCCTTACGAGTTTATCGCGTAAGATCTCCAGTTGTTCTTGAGAGATTATAGTGCGAGTTTTTCAGGCCTGAGGAAGGGTGGATTGTACCACTCCCCCGAAACATTGCTGTTTGTTATCCTGCACTGATGGTTTAATTAAATAAGGTTCATACACCTTCCTGCATGTTTGTGCACAGATTCTATTCCTTTGCCAGAACAATAACCAACTATGAAAAAGTAACAAATAGTTAACTCACTAGAATGCAAATAAATAAAAGGGAACATGTGTACAGTACCTTCCATTGTATGTGAGGGAAGGAAAATCAATGCATTGCTGCAGGGAAGGGCAAATGTAATGAACCAAGTACTGGAATTGCAAGCCAATGCCATACTCACCATATGTCTCACCATAAGCAGGAAATGTACTGTCCATCAGCTGCCATTAGTTATATACAGTACAGTGATATGTGCAGGCATGTATGGGTAGCTTAGTTTGGAACGACAGCAGATAGACTTAGAAAAAGCATTTATTTAATTTATATAATTCATGAACCCGCTGACAGCAGCAAGCTGCCAAAATGCATTACTTCTGTGGAAACCTTTAAAATATTTACATTTTTTCTGTTACAATGACATTGCATTGATTTAGCACAAAGCTTATTCCTGGACAGTTAAATGACAATAAACACAATAATTACTGAATGAATTACCAAAGATGTTTGGACTTTCCTGTACTTTAGAACTTACATTCCTGCCACCAGTGGGGGGCTATTTATCAAGACGGAAATAAACTTAAAATGCCAAAGTTTGCCATGTTCTGGTTATTGTCCTCAATGAAACAGCCTACATCAGTGGTGGTGAATCTTTTTCGGCATCGAGTACCCAGGCCGACGTCATCGGCAGTGCAGGTGCAATGAAATAAGCGCTCGCTCACTGGTTGATCTGGGGCAACAGCTTTCCTGGATTCCCCGTTAGGCTAGGTTCACACTAGAGTATTGTGCACAGAGTATTTTTTTTTTAAATCTCTGGCGAAAATATGCTCAGAATCGACACCAGAGAAAATCCATAAAGAACAATGCTAATGGAAGAAATTAGCATTCCATTGAGAGTGTATTACACTAGAACGCTACCTGCGCTATTTCATTGAGCTCATGCAATGTGGCATATTTTATGTTACTAGATTAGTTTCAATAGGAATTGAACAGTTGCGATCATACACAGTGTAAAAATGCGCTATGTTTGCAAACTGACATTCATTCAGATTCATTTTGTAATAGCAAAAAGGCAGAGAAAAAGCACTTGTGAAAATTCGCTGACACAGAAAATCCTCTCCACTAAACGCAGGATACATTAGCAGCCTAACAGAGGACAATTTGGTTTAATGTCCTTTGAGTATGTCAATGAGTCTAGGTGAAAGCTCTGTGTGTTCCATACGCTCAAAGAAATAGTACAGGTAGTACTTAGCTTAATACGCTCTGAATGGAATGCTAATGTGATCGCTTTTCTTCCATTAGTATTATTCTCTATGGATTTTCTCTGGTGTCTATTCTGAGCGTATTTCTGCCGGACTTTTTCAAAAAATACGCTGCGCGCAATACTCTATTGTGAACCTAGCCTTGGGGAGCAATTGATGCATGATGGCACGTCAAAGAGAGAGCTCTGAGTGCCCTTTCTGGCACATGTGCTATAGGTTCACCACCACTGTCTTACATCATACATCAGTCTCACTTGATCTTAAAGTGTAAGTAAACCCTAAAGTATTGTAAAGTGAAAAAATGATTAGTAAAATCCTCTCTCACCTTTTCACTCTGCAGCACTTGTTATCCCTCTGTAAAATATTCCTCCTTCCTGTAGAGTATGAGGCCACGCCTCCACCCCTCTCACATTCTCTGTCTTAAAAACCGACTCCTTCCTAGTCGGAATTCAGGGTTGCAGCATTGTAGCAGTGAGAGGAAAGTAGCACATTACTAAGTATGCACTAGCAGAATGAGTCATTGTGTGACTTCATTAGGGGGCGGGGCTTCTCAGCACTATACAGGAACTGCAAGTACACAGAAATGCAGAGGGGAGAAAGGGTGCAGGATTAGGAGGTGAGAACTGAAAAACACAAAATCGTTTTTACTTTTCAATGTTTAAGTTTATGTTTCTACATTATAAATATAATATACTGTATATGTATAGTTTGGTCAATAACTTTACTTACACTTTAAATCCTGATTTATATATATGAAAAAAAATCAGACACAACCAAGGCTTAAATGAGTGCAAAGGGAATAATAAGTTGGAGAGAACATAATGAACAACTAACAGCAGATTCATGCGAAGATGACATCATTTTGTTTCAAAACAACATTTTATTAACTATTTCCCTCTGCTGTAATTCACCCAACTATGATTAGAAATCGTTCCTATATTGCAGCAAGAATAAACCAAATAGTAAATATGCCCAATGGAATGCACTAAGCAATGGCCCATTGTTGCAAAGTGTGGTGAATTCATTTGAGGATGAGAATTTGCACTTTAATGAATTATCCCCAAATCTCTGTTGCACTTGTAAAAAAAAAAAGTGAATGTAGCTTTGAAAAACAAATTTGTTTTTGAAAACAGCACTAATTTACACAGCATTCTGCATTTGTTTTAGGGATACATAAAACCATTTTATTCTGACAACAGTTTCCCTTAGGGTTTCAGAAAAGCAGAGGAAATGACTAAACTCTGTTTCATCTGCTGTTCCAACATCGTCTAACATAAATTATATTCACTCCCAGATAGCATCTAATTACATTGCTTTTATTTATGCCTAAAAGATAAAAAATTTAAATGATTATTGTTCACAATTTGCTTGCTCCATCTCCTTTTGATCTAAAACTGAACTTGTGAATTAAAAAGAGAGAGAAAATAAATGATGTCATTCCAAAATTAGAATGGAAAGTGCGAACTTACCTGGCGATCCTTCAATTCACCTCGCTGAGACTGGTACACGCCCCCTGCTCTCCTGCAATGCTTTAAAGGTACTTCA
>WMED01005773.1:0-10938 GCA_019650415.1 Pipa parva
ATCTCTTGCTTCCTGGCAGGGCCCAGATCTCTAGTTTCCTGGCGGGACCCAGATCTCTTGATTCCTGGCAGGGCCTAGATTTCTAGTTTCCTGGTGGGGCCCAGATCTTTTGTTTCCTGGTGGACTCTTGATCTCTTGTATCCTTGCTGGCCTCAGAACTCCAGTCTAACACTGGATGTACCAACTATAGAGCAGCATTTTGTACAAATAAGACATAATATGTACACAAACTGTATATTAGATGTTCTGCTTCTTTCTATTTGGAGATTTACTAGTAGGTTGCAGTATACAATATTATAATTGGAATGGCCATTGGTACTATTTTGTAGTATTTTGAAGTGAATGGTGAATCTCTGTAAAACACTGTGTAATATATCAGTGCTATATAAATGAATAAATACATACATACATTTTGGTTGCCTGTATTGTCACATAGAGTAGTAGCTCATCCTGGGATTTGGTCACATAAAATGTGATTGCTTTTGAATAAAATGGAACTTAAATAGTACCAGGAACCTTGCTTACCCCCTCTGCACCAATAGTTCTAAAAGGGTTTTTTTATCCTGAGCACCCCACAGCCTCAGAACTGGCTCTATTGATTGAATGAGCTGATTAGAGGAGCGGCCATTTTTGCATAAATTCCTTTTAACAAAGTCAAAACCACGTATTCATGCCAGTATGCATCGTCAAATTTAACTTCAACACATGATGAATGCCCTCATTGGACTCAATTATACAGGGAAATAGGTGTGAATTGGTGCTTAAATAAGTGAACTGTGTGATAATATGCCACATTGAAGTAAATAACAATCTTTGATGAAAATGATTAATTGACCATTTGTAGATAATTCTCACATCTAGAGGACAATTCACACTTTGATAAATTCCTCCTTACGGGTTCTTCACATATTTTTGTAGCAGCACTTCATTTGCTAAATTCTGGTTAGTTACCATGGCTTCATTGTGTTCTGAGGAAAAGGTCTGGAACCTGACTATGCAAACCCATTGTCCCCCACTAATTTAATCCAATTTTTAGTGTATTAGATCACAAAATATTTGATTTGTCAATGATTTGGATTCATGCTAATGTTTGAACATTATTACTCAGTGGGGAATAAGCATTTTGAACCAGCTGGTTCAGGGGGAGGATGATGTTTGCTGGCTTATTATATGCTCAGAACAGGTTTTCTATTGCCCAGGGAAAAATAACTATTCCTGTGTATGCTAGAAGAAAGTCGTGAAGCACAGGTTGAAGCATTTCAAGTTCAGTGGATGGGGACTTGGGTACCTATTCTATGTAAATAATTTGTCCTTTGCAATGACATTATAGGTGGATATTTCAATTTATAACTTAGAGTAGTATTAATAGTCCATTTTGCAGGGAGGAATTGACAGTATTTATTGTAACTTTAAACTCTGTGGAACTGGTCCACCCTTCTTCCTTTACAGTACATTTATAGTAGTATTAATGTATGAATATCATTTATAGGGACTTCTTCAATTGTTAAGCATAATTCATTAGTCTACATTTATTTTTATAAAAGCAATTTGTTTGAAGTGATTGTATTCTATTCATCAGAGCTTTCTAGACAGGTAAACAAATCTCAATCTGCTATGATCAGAGTAGGCATACTTGTATGTATAAGTGTAAGCACAAGTTCATTTTAAAAAGCCTGGATACAGCAGGAAAAGATATTGTTAAGTATTTCAAACACTAAAGCAATGTAAAACTTACTCTAGAGTAAATAATAAATTATACATTGAGCAAAACTGAACAGCTCTAAAGGGATCTTAGCAGTCAGTCGTGTTGTTGCATTCAGTAGAATAAGCATGGGCTATAGTAGACTAATCTATACAGGAATTAAAATCCACCCAACAGAAGCCTCTGGTCCTTTCATGGCCTATGGTGTCAATCTCCTGAGGCAGAAAATCTCAGGATTCCTATAAATCTCTGCTTATTGATTTATATTGGTGTTGGTTTCCAGGTAGGTCATTTTATACGCATTCTAAAAGGTTCAATGTTAGTAAGTAATTCAACAATAATTTTATCACAATGGCTTACATTACTCTTGGTTTCAGCAAACTGGACTAGTGCAGAAGCAATTTTACATTAGAATTTTGCTTCTGTGCTAACTCAATTTGCTTAAATATTTGTAATTTTTTTGCCAAATTTTTTGCTTCCTGCAACTTATAATCCAAGGTATCTAGGGTTGTGAGGAAGATAATTTTTCCTAAACAGAGCTCAAAATGCATACGATCTATCTATTAGCTCAACGTATCAGGATAATCTAGTTTCCAGAAAGAATGGATGGTCAGTTAGGTTAACCTGTGCCTTTTATGATAAGGATCCCTGTCTAATTGCACCAAATTAAAATGGATTCCCTGCCTCAGAAGCAACAATATTCCCAATATTCTCAGTTATAAGAAGGATCTTCTCTGGGCGTAAAATTCACCCTTGTGTTTAGCCCCTAGCCTAGGAAAGTGGCTTCTTGGGTATTGGAATTACCACAGGTATTACAACCTTTTCATCTACCAAATCTAAGTCCCATCTGTACAGGTTTGCAGTGTTTGTGTTCCACTGCATTTGAATTGATTGTAAAGAGCTCATTTTAAATTATACTTATCTCATTATACAAATTTGTATTTGTTCAAGAAAGTACACATGGGTAAAAACTGTGAGAGACAAATGTACAATGAAGTGCCATTCAGTTGTTTAAAACTAAGCATAAAATCTCAAAAGAAACCAAGTAAATATCATACTTTACATTCAAAAGGTCACTAGTTAGTGTTTGAAGTAAAAAAAAAAGAAGTGCTTTCCTCCAATTCCTTAGTGTGATTCTATTTATATGACAGTCTTTATCCTATTTCTGTCAGATGAATTGTAAGCCACATTTACCTGTAAGCGTCCCAGACAAGATTCTGATGGCTAATCTTTTTTATTGATCCTACTAGCTGGTTTCTGAAGCCATTGATTTTTCTTGCTGTCAGTTTATGGCCTTGACTCTAATGTTTATTTAGACTGCCCTCTATAAATTGTTTCTGGCGTGAAGGGCTAGGAAAGCAGTGTGAGGTCAGGGGTGCATGTATAGTTGTCCATATGTATAAATCATAGCCTTTATTCCTCACTCATGTGTATGAACTCTGTTTGCAAGGTTACTAGAAAGTGAAGCAATGTTCAGAATCAAATCCCCTGAACATTACTGCCTGCTATCTTTTCAATTTGTAGCATGATAACTGTGCCTGCATGTTATTTTCTAAGTATCTTAAACTATATTTGTTGGCAATCAAACAAGCAGAAACAAACTACATAGTGTTTTAATGTTAGGTTAACAAAAGTAAAGGGTTATTTGTCTGTATTATTTTTTAGTAGTAGTAATAGTAATGAGGGTAAAAATACAATTTTTTTACAAGTTAAGGAAAGACAAGTTCATAGATGTAGGGGTAAGGGTATCTTTTCCCTAATATGATAAATGGTATTTGAAAATGGTGCTGAAGTATTAGTGTAGAAAGTAAAGTGTAGACATGTTGCTATTTTTTCATTTATTATGTATCCCATGTTGTTCTCTCAGTAGGTGTCCTTATGATTTGGGTTATTCAGTGACTGGAACAAGCAAGGGAGCAATCCTATAATGCACAGCAGTTCCTTACAATGTCAGTCAGGCAGGAATTAAAGAGATTAGAACTTATTTAGACTGTAGAATCCCTTGTGTCATAGCCAATGAGGTAGTTTGGTTTAATCCAGGGACATCTGCACATCAATGCCTTGTTCAGTGTGGGGTAGGGACTTGGGAAGCTCATTGTCAATTACAGTCTGGGAGGCTCTGAAGATGGGTGCATGGTGTGATGTTCTCCTGATTTACTGCCCTATATAAAACAAGATAGACTAAAGGTAAAGGGAACTAAAGACAGCTATTCCTAAGCATTTATGAACATGCGCAACAGTGATGGAGTTAAGTGTTTTTACTTTCTAACCTAACAGAGCCATTGAAAGATCATTTATAGCCAGTAATTTGACCTAGATCAATCTCTTTGCTTTCATTCTGTCTGAAACTGGATGTGTTTAGTGTGGCCCAGGCATTGATGTCTATTTTCTTTGTCATTGTTTGTGAATTGTTTGATTCACTATTATTGGCCCATTCTTTAACAGCTAGAGTTATGATTCTGATACGGTCTATATGAACACACCTCTTTTTGTTCTTAAGCATTAAATAACAGGGCACATATTAGAAATCTTTGGTGGGGCATGATTCCTTGTCCTGCATTTCTTTAATTTGCCATGCTGGCAAACAGAAGTGCAATCTATTATTTGTTGCATTACAGTTTAAGCAACAATGTAAATATTTTGCATCACACAAATACTGTAGTCACTCTGTAGTGATAAATACAAATTTGAAGTCTTATCTTAGAATGCTATACACCTAATACTGTCACAAAGTGTTAAATGACAATGCCTTCCCAGCTGTATCTGTCCCTATGGGAATGCACTTTTTAATTCTAGTTTCCACTAATAATTCTTAATGGAGTGGGTTATTTCTCAATTGAAAGGTAAAGTAAATGTTTTACACAACTGTAACCTATTACCACTATAAAAATGAAGGTATATACATATATTCAAAAGACCAAAAAAAGGCCACTGCAAAATTAAATACTTTCAAAGTGCTCAAGTGGTCATTTCTATAAACTTGCCAGAATTGGAATCTTGTATTATTTCTCTCTTTTCATTCAACTCCTACAATACTTGTTGTGACACTACTGGGTTCACCCAGATTACACATTACTTAGCTTGTTAGTGTGTTTTCCTGTGTACTCTCACTCTCTGGAGGTTCTCTCTGAGCTACTATTTTAGTTACATCCTCTGCTATCCTCTTTAGGAAATTCTCATTAACCTTTGGTAGCCTTAATGCAGTCTTTAATTCTCTATTACAGTCTGCCAATCACATTTCCAATGACATCTTTAGCAGCATTATACAGTCTTATCCATCTTTATCCAGAAATAACAGGCTTAAGTTAATTAGCTGTGGTCAGAAATTGGATTTCCTATGTGTTTGCTCTACATTAAGGTAATGTACTTATTGTTATATCATTCACCTTTTAAAGAAGTAAATACCTATCAAACCCTCCGCATTTCTTTCATAATATGTATGTAGGTTTATTTTTATTTATAAAGTGCCACTAGGTTACACAGCGCTGTACACTACAACAATACAATTATACAGACATGGGAAAGTGCTTAACAAAGAACAAGTGAAGTAAATTACACACATACAATCAATAATATACATCACTCTAAGTGCCAGGCTATGATGAAATAAGAGGATGGAGGTCCCTGCCCCATACAACTTACAATCTTACAATCTAAATAGGAGGAAGACTTACATAATATCTTTTCAGATGATTCCCTCTAACCATGGGTTCCTTATCGACTGTTTCAATTTGTTTTTGCATTGAACCTTACACTGCTGTCAATCTGTAGAGCATACCCATGGCTGGCATTTAGGCTGTATAATCATAGCATAGAACAGAAGAGTTATGCAAAAGTACAAAGTCTAAATTCATCTTGATGAAAAGATGCGGCAGATGGAACTAATAAAGCCCCAATCTAAACTGCAGAATGCTTGACAATCTATGTAAACCAGCAACAAGAATAACTTCAAATTTGGAATTCATTCCTATATTTCAGCTACAATGATTATTGTCAGGGTTCTATATTCCTTGATTTATGGTGTAGCTGAGACGATAGAAGCAGAGCATAAGAAGACAGAGTGGTAGAATGAAACTAAATAGGACATAATCTGCATCTAAACAATGGCCTCTAGGTGAAAAAAAGCTTAGCACTAAATGGGGGGGTAATGTTGGGGAAGGTGTGGGGGTCCTAGGGACCCCTTCTAGATGTGGTTTATTTAGTTTGAACTAATTATTTTCATAGAGCTAATATCACAGTAGTGCTATGGAAATAATTTTGTTTTAAATAATTTAACCGCTTACATGCCGGTTAATGATTATTAGTACTAAGTGGGGGATGATGTTGGGGGGAGGAGTGGGGGTCCTAGGGACCACTACTAGATGGGGTTTATATAGTTTATAATAATTATTTCCATAGCACTAATATTACAGTAGCGCTATGGAAATAATTGTGTTTTAAATCTTTTAACCGCTTACATGGAGGAGGTGTGGGGGTCCTGTGGAACCTCAGTGTAGTTACTGATTGATAACGCCTAAAAGGTTAGCACATTGCAGATTTTTCTTCTTGTGTTGCCAAACTTGCAAAAGGGAAAGGGGGGTAGGGGGAAGGAGGACTCTCATTAGACCTAATCGGGGGAAACTAACAGCAAGTTTTATTTCTTCAATAAACTATTTCTTTTTAACTATTTGAGTTAGCGACTGGCTTAGTATAAAGGAGTTTTATATGTATGTGGGCAGATATATCAGCACTATAGTTCTTTAATGTAAAAAGTCTCTGTGCTTATACTGATGAGTACCTTCTCCTACATTCCAATACTCAAATCAATTCCCCAACACTCCAGTAATCATTCTAAAATCATTTATTATTTATTTCATATTTTCATATTAAGGCTACGGTGCCATAAACAAATCATTGTTTTCACCAGTGCAGTGTGGTAAACTCTCTGGATACTGCTGTTCTTCTGAGGATATGAGGAAAATGACTTCATTTGCCATAATATGGCCAAAATCACCAAAAGCATGTTGTCTTCTCTTCATCATCTTTATCTGGCCTGAAAACTTTGCATTTTTTTTTTTATTTATTCATTTTTTATATAGTTCTACTATATTACACAGCGCTTTACAGTGATTCGTCATTCACTTCAGTCCCGTAGAGCTTACAATCTAGTTTCCCTATTCAGTCACACAAACATACATAGACACATGTTGTTGGATTGTGGGAGGAAACCCACACAGGTGCAAAGAGAACATACAAACTCCATGCAGATGAAGTCCAGGGTGGAAATGTACGCCCAGCTGCAAGACAGCAGTACTAACCACTGAGCCACCACACTGCCCATTATAATTCTAAACACTGATGGCTACACTATTCTTTCATTTAATGTCATGCTTTTATTCAGTGACTTCACATGCAGTCATCCTGTTGAACATGAAACTAATAAATACAACTGCCTATATAAGATGAAGGTGCCATCCATGATTTTAAAAATGAGAACATAGTTGACAAGCTGTTAAGACTATTCTAGTTTTCTTTTTCAGGCTCATATTCATTTAAAGCAGGAGAGATGCTTGTACCAATTCCAAATTTTTCTCGTTTCCATTCAGATGTTATCATCTGTCTCTATAAGGAGAGATCTGTGCAATACATTTTTAAAAACAATATCAGTATGTAGCTTAGTGTTGTTAACATTAAAACTAGTAGAGTTGTGCACCGTGTTAGCCATAGATTTATGCAAAGATAAGAGAGTATAGGTGATACCTTTTATTGGCTAATGGAATAGATGGTAAATGCAAGCTTTCCAGGCTCCTAACGCCTCTTCATCAGGCATTCTCAGTTCCATATTATTGCCTGATGAAGAGGCCTTAGGAGCCTGGAAAGCTTGCATTTACCATCTATTCCATTAGCCAATAAAAAGTATCACCTACACTCTCTTATCTTTGCATAACATTAAAACTAGTAACACAACTTTGCAGTATTAAGGACAACAATGATTAGAAACATCCAGAGAAGTTAAAGTTAAATGAAAAGGGGAAAAAAAAATTCATTTTGGAAAGTTCAGTCACATCTAGTAACATAAATTGAGAAAAGCAATTTTCCATTTTTCTTTTATCTTGAAAGCCAATGCAAGACTAACAGCTGATTCATCCACCAGAATCCTGGATTTCTCTTTCCCCCCCCCTTTTATTTTACATATGGAATGAACTAAAAAGTTGCCCTACAGTAAAGATTTCCATATTAGTGGGTCTGTTTACTCCATGAGAGATATTTCATGCAAGAAAAACAAATTGTTGGCTTTCAAGAGAATAACTGTTTGACTTACATACACAATATGCTTGATGAAAAAGCAATCAATGACCTCAGAAAAATGTGAAACCCTCTCATGATGACTTGTGTTAGGTGAAGTCTGCCAATTTATGTTTCACCAGCTGGCTTCTTTTTCACCTTCTCCTTCTAAATCTTTTAAAAATGATTTGCTATGATTTTTCTGACATACACACTCACCACTTTTCTTTTTTTCCACAGAAAAACATATTGGGTGAGAACAAGGTACAGATGAAATGCCTGTGTAGTGAAATGGGACCGTGCCAAGAAAAAATCATCTAGAAATGTGCAATGTTCCATTTCTGTAACTTCATGGAATTAAAAATAGCTTCAACCAATCTGCAAAGGACTAGTAAAAGAGCATTTAAAGAATAGATTTAGTTTTAATAATAATTTACACACCTAGCAGACATAAATTACATGGGCGGTATCAATGTTTAAAAAAATACATCACAGTTTTTCCCACATAAACATCAATTTCCTCAGATTTAAACAGAAAGTACACATGAACTGTATTTGTGTACAGTTCACACGAACGAGTTTATGTGGGTTCAAACGTGGGCAACTAAATTCATTAATTGAATGGGGATACTACAGTACCATGAAAAATTATTAAAATGGGGTTATTTAGTTTATAAAATAAATGGCAAAGGGGGTGACCTAATAACCAGGCATAAAGATATCTGGAGCCAGCATAGAGATCTCTACCTTGATCTATTTATACCAAACACTGTAACTAATACTAGGGGGCATCCTCTACATCTAGAGGAAATTTCCTTACTATTAAGAGCAGTGAGTCTTTGGAACTCTCTGCCTGAGAAAGCGGTCATGGAGAATTCACTAAAATGGAGCCTCTTTGTCTTTCTTGAATAAAGAAATAGTAATGGTTATGGGTTTTAGTTTACTAGTGGTTGGATTTTTGATTAAGGGAATAATTCCTATTACCATATTTGAATATGGGAAGAATTTTTTCCATAAGATAAATATAATTTGCTTTTGCCTCATAGGGGTTTATTCCTTCTTTTGGAACAACGTTGCAGGATAATCGAGTATTGCGTTTTTACTAACCTTACAATATTATACATATAACATATTATAACAAATTAGATTGGCAACGTCTTTCCATACAAAGAAGGTGCTCCCCTTTACAGTAGTGCTCATGTATCTTGGCAGTTATATCATGTTGAAAAAAATTGCTGACATCAAAAAAGAACACTATTTTTCAGAATCAGTTGGTTAAAACCATAACATTTTGCAGTGTTTTACTCAGGTTCCCATTCCATTTCAGATAAATATCAACATTCTTAATCAACAGAAAAAAATCTGACTGTGGGGTAAGTCACAAGAACATCTCCGTATGGAATAATGATTTTTCCACAGCCAATGGGGGGAATTCAGCAAGCAGTGAAGTGAGCTCCGAAGCCTTCAGGTCACTTCGCAAATGGTATTATGCGCTCACTGATGTCCTGCACGCGGACATCAGCATGTTCATTAAAGGGATTCCCGTCTCAGTGAGGCAACTCAGGATTTTTTTCTGTTGATTAAGAATGTTGATATTTATCTGAAATGGAATGGGAACCTGAGTAAAACACTGCAAAATGTTATGGTTTTAACCAACCGATTCTGATAAATAGTGTTCTTTTTTGATGTCAGCAATTTTTTTCAACATGATAATAACTGCAAATTGCATGGAAATGGAAATGAACATTAAAACACAGCAACATGCAGCAAAACTAATTGAAAAGGTAAAATGTCCTTTATTTTTCCCCATGATTTTTATTTTTAAAGGGAATTCATGCTTTGTTTTAAGAAGCTGTGACTTTAACAAACCTGATTATAAACACTGAGAGACTGGGCAACATATATTTATGCTTTGCATATTTACTGTATACAAGAGCATGAAATATGCATAATATTTTTCCATAATCACTCATTTTCACAAAATAACAATAGATTTCTTGACACAAATATCTAGACCAAAAGTATGTGAACATTTGAACATCATACCTATATGAGCTTGTTGGACATTCACCAAATTTTGACGTGTTTCTGTGGGAATAACTGTCCATAAAGAGCATTTCTGAGGTCAGGCACAGATAACTAATAAAGAGAATGTCTGTCTCACAGTCAGTGTTCCAATCCCTCATAATAGTATTTGAAGAGGTTAAGCTTGGCAGGGATTTATGTAGACCTCACTTTATGCACAACTGAAGCAATCATGAAGCAGGTAAGACCTTCCTGTTGCCACAAAGTTGGAAGCATACAATTGTCTAAAATGTCTTTGTATGCTGTAACAATACAATTAACATACTATGGAAATAAACCTAAACTCTGAATAATAGCCTCATACTTTTTTTTAATCATCCTGAACCAAATACTACAATAGGCACCATGCATACAGTAGGTAACAAACCAGCATCCTCCAAAACCAGATACCTCTATCAGTCTGCTGGATTGTAAAAACTGTTTTTTCAATACACAAAATACCTTGGCACGGCTCCAGCGTGCAGTGGCAGCCTGCTTTATATTATTGCCATTGTATATGATGAATTTAGGTTGGTGTGCAGATGTTCATCCATGAAATCCAGTTTCATGAAGCTCTTTTCTTGCATTGATATAATTTCTACAGGCAGTTGAGAACTCTGTAGTTAGTCAAGCAACTATACTGTACATGAGTGAGCTGGTTAATCACAGATTTGAACTCATGTGAACTTGGAACGTTTGGTTGCTCCAAAACCAGTTGACATAAAAAAAAAAAAAATTAGTGGTTAATACAAAAGTAAACAAAGCAATAACATGGGGAAAAAATAAATAAAGTGTCTAGAATGGCAAAAAAAAAAAACAGTAAACAAAGTAACCAACTGCAATGTAGTAAAAACCTGTAAAGACAGTCAATAACTGACTTCTCAAGGGTAAAAACTATCTACTACCTA
>WMED01005774.1:6111-19148 GCA_019650415.1 Pipa parva
CACTATGGTGAATTAGGCTATGAGAGTCCCATCATGCAATGCAGCTTCCCTTTAAATTCCAGGTAAGGCTGTTGCACTGCCTCTTAAGAGACCTACACAGGCACACCATGCTGCTGCTCACAGGTAAGAAACATAATTGCATGCAAATAAAGAAAAAACACATTTCATACATTTTTCCCAGGTGCTGACACATCCAAAGATTGAAAAGTAAAGACATTAGGTGGCCAGCCTAGTGAAAGAAAAGAAATAGTAGAAAGAGAAAAACACATGCACCAAAAGGTTTGTCAGTGAATGGGAACAATCTTACAGCAATTAAGTAACAGAATTCAAAATGAAAAACAATTTTACTATTTACTACTTCACAAATGTTTTTCATTTTTTAGTTGATCACTGTAGAGTAATCAAATAAAATACTGTTCTACAACAACTATGGGGTGTATGTATGTATGTTTAATTTTATTTATAAAGAGCCTCAAATGTAGGCAGTGCTGTACAATTCAGTAATAGAAATACAATAGCAATAGCAACATAGGAAAAGTGAATTACAATACAATATCACAAGGATACATCACTTTAAGTGCTAGGTTGCAGCTGACATAAGAGATTGGAGGTCCCTGCCCCGTAGAGCTTACAGTCTAAGTGGGAGGAAGACTTACATACACAGATATTACAATAAGAACTGTAGAATGTGTTGAGACATAGCTCAATCAAATCAAATAAATAGATCAATAAATACAGATATTAAACATGAATAAATAAAGATAAAATAAAATATATGCATAAAATCAATTATAAGAATCACCTAGTGCTCCGATAGATAGGACTTCAATTTGGTTTTGAACATGGAGAGGGAATGTTCCTGGCAAAGACAAAGGGGTAAAGAATTCCAGGGGTGGGGGGCAGAGAGAGAAAAGGGTTTAAGACGAGAAAGGGCAATAGTAGTACGTGGCACGCAAAGCTGGTTGCTTTGAGAAGAGCGTAGTTGAAGTCGAGGAATTTACAGACATACGAGTGAGGAAATGTAGGGTGGGGCAACAGAGTGAAGTGACTTAAATGTCAAAATTAGAACACCCTAAATGATTCTTTTACTTATGGGAAGCCAGGGAACAGAGAGTGATTGGGAGAAGGGCTATTTCCTCTGACGAGAGAGAATTCTGGCAGTAGAGTTTAGAATAGACTGGAGCGGGGAGAGGTAGGAAACAGGAAGGCCAGATAGAAGAACATTGCAGTAGTCCAAGCGGGACAAAACAAGAGCATGCATGAAGATATTAGCAGCGGAGCAAGAGAGAAAGGGGCGGATCTTGGCAATGTTGTGAAGAAAAAATTGACAGAATTTAGCAGTGGAAGAGATGTGTTTAGAGAAGGAAAGAGCAGAGTCAAAAGTCACTCCAAGGCAATGAACAGAGGTTACAGGGTTGATAATCGCACCATCCACTTGAATGGAAAAGGTAGGAACGGGACCAGGTTTGGGTGGGAAGATAATTCCATTTTAGCAAGATTTAATTTGAGCTGGTGTTTGGCCATCCACGAGGAGATTGTCAAGAGACAGTTGTAAATTTGAGACTGTAATTCAGGTGTTAGCACAAGAGCGGATAAATTTGGTATCATTGGCATACAAATGATATTGGAGACCAAATGAATTGATGATATCACCCAAGGAAAGAGTGTAGAGGGAGAACGAGAGGGAGCCAAGGAATGAGCCTTGGGTGAAGAGGTGTCATTAACATGGGAGACAAAAAAGGAATGATCATAAAGAGAGGAAGCCAGCCAACAAGCAGTTCTATCATGAACCCCAAGCGCATGGAGAATTTTATTAAGAAGGGAGTGGTCGACAGTGTCGAATGCAGAAGATAGGTCAAGGAGAAGGAGAATTAGATCAGTTAACAAGTCCACATTTCATAGATTTTTTTTTCTTAAAAAAATTTTTATTTGTTGCAGATCTCCTTAATTTGACTTAAGTAACAAGGATGTTATCCTCATTCAGCATTTTTTTTTTTTTTTTACTGTTGTTAAAGAAACTCACTTCTAGAAGATAAACCTAAATTTGGACACGTTTTCATCATATGTTGCTATGCTTTTAAGAAAAGTATATGTAACCTTTGTATTGTGTGAAACCAAAAGTCTTTGTTTTGATCAGGGATGGAAATTAAGGGATTAAGTGAATCAGAATAGTGATTTGTAATTGGTCTCTAGACTCTTCCACCCGAACTGGTAAAATAAATGAGAGGGAATAAACCAGAATTCAAAGATTAGAGCTGTGTAGCTGCAGCTTTTCTCTTTAACTCTGGGATTAGATAGGTTATTTAACCTTGAGGAAGCTCATATTGTGAGAATAAATCTGCTGTTTTAACATTCTCTTCAACGAAGTGGTACAATATTCTCTAATTTTTGACAATTTATTTTTAGTGTAAACTGTGAATACAATTAAACATTTAACTATCAACTGGCTGTGATAGCCCTGTTTCCCCAAAAATAAGACATTCTCCAAAAATAAGACCTAGTGAAATTATTTCCAAGCTCAGAAATATAAGGCCTCCCCTGAAAATAAGACCTAGCTGCAGTAAAGTACAAGAAATATACCGTACCAGTGCCATGTCCCAAAAATAAGACTTCCCACAAAAATAAGACCTAGCGTTTCTTTAGAAGAAAAAATTAACATAAGATCCTGTCTTATTTTCGGGGAAACACAGTAGTAAAGTTAATTGCTGACACTGAGGAACTTATTTATAAAAGTGAGAATTTGACTTTTGAAGTGAATGCTCATCACTTTAGATCACGTGCTCCACAAATTCTCTACTCCTTATTTACTAAACAGAAGATTCCCATAGTGAAGAAGCAAACAGTGTCACCAGCCTTCTCTTGCTCTGTGTGGCATAGTCTGTCAGACAGTGGCAGTTCTGCCATCAGTCCCCTAATTCACCACTTTAATCTTGCAAAGTAAAACTGGTGGATGCAAAACAATACACCTTGCCGATTTTGCTACTGTGACAGACTCTGACATTTGATTAATAGGGAAATTACCTGTGCATTTGCACGCAAATTGATGCAAAGAGCTCCGTACGTCTGCGACTGTTGTAAGCATGCAAGTTGGTTGCAAATTTGCCACATCACACAGTTTGCTGAATGTGCAGAGTTCGGGAAGTGGTGAATAAATGCGAATTTGGACCTTTAGTCGACTGAACCTTCATGAAAAAGCCCCTTACAGACAATATAATGAAAAGTGATCAATTATGATTTGTATTCTGTAGCATGGCCTTCTTTTACCTGTATGATCTGATAGCTGAAATTAAAATGACTCCAGATGTCTCTAATTACATCAGGACTGTACCTTGACTTCCAGACTAATATATGTGATGAGTCTATATTGACTTTACAGAGTTTATTTGGGTGGAATCTTACATTAATAGATACTTATAAGCCTACTTAGCTTTGATTTAGTATACAGACCACTTTTGCCATCTTCTCAACCTTTTTTCTACCCCCACCTCCATTACTGTGAATATGTAATTAATTTGCACTATCCTCTTTGATGGAGAAAATAAAGCTACTTACCTGGATTATCGTTTATGAAAGTTTCAAAAGGGCCCTCCCCTATGGAGTTGTGTTCTACTTTAATTGGGTAATAGTTCTCAATAGTTGAAGTCTGGGGACTATGGGGGCCAATCCAGCACCTCTACTTCATTGTCATTCAACCATTTCTTCACCAATCTTTACATATTGTTAGCAGACTGGAACAGAATGTCACTGGTTTTGTATAAATGGTGTATTGTGAAGTGGTTGTAATATGTGTTATATGATATATTTTCCATTTTTCTGCATAACATTGTGTGCAGTATACTGGAACAGCATATAATATAGAGAAATCAGCAGCAAGTACTAAAAGAGTTAATCCAGAAATCTCTCCTGTCTCAGGTGAGCTGAGTTAATAATTAAGGGGCTTTCTAGAGAATTTGCCTCTTAGTAATAGTGTTCACTCTTCCCCAGCTTGCTGGAGGGTAGGTTCCACCCAGTGAGACATATTGCTGTGTGTTATAGGGTACCTGGGTGTGCCCTAGGGCAAGGTTGTCCTGCAGAGCTATTGTTATAGCTGTGGTCCTGAGAGAGTGAAGACATTCCTGGGGTAGACGCTCCTAGGGGGATGTTACAGGAAGGAGTCCTGTGGAAAAATACTGTCCCTAGCTTAGAGGTAAGCGTAGGGTTAGTTACTGTTATAGGGTGCAGTAGTGCCAGTGTAGATGCTAGGAGGTCGACAGCCCAAAGTTGCAACAGGAGTAAGTGAAGGGGTAGCCCCCAGAGAGTGAGGTGGATATCCTGCTCTCAGTCAGTGTCCTGAGGTCAGGACTAAGGCTTCCCTCTTCCCTGTGTTCCTGCTGTGCTGCTGCGTTATGTGGAGAGAGACAAGAGGCTGCTGCTGGATAAAGACTGCTGTTTCCAGTATCAGACACTGCTAAGAGGTGACCAGAGCATTGGTACTGGTGTTGTGAGTAAAACATTTGTTTATGTTTGTTATGATGTTTTTTCTCTACATTAAATGTTACATGAATTGTGCTTAAATGAAAACTGCTGCTTAACTGTTTGCTTGGGTGTTAAAGGGTGGTTGTTGCTTTACTTAGGGGTTTCACTGGCTAAAATATGCTACCTGCTCCCCAACCACTTGACTAGTTCCCCATAATATGCTTCAGGTAGTTGTCGAGCTGGAACACTGTCGTCCTTTTCATACCCATAGAACTTGAGTGTACAAAGTAACTGATACTTGTAGGATACTCATATATAGCTCAGCATTGAGACAACCATCGATCTTGGTCAAGTATTCAACACCTTTGGCTGTGAAACAACCCCATATCATCAGACTTCCTTCAATTTCTCAACCTGTTTAGCTTTCTTTTCCTTTGTTTCCTCCAGATTTATTTGCACTTTCTTCTCATTGCTTCAAATCACCCATTTCCAGTCTTCTACTGTCCACTTTTAATACTTATTTGCAAACTCAAGCAACTTCTTATGCCAACATTAAAGTAGAGCCTTCTCCATCTTTTTTTGGGCCACCATTCCAAATTTGTGTAATGCATGTCACATAGGACTTGTTGACTCCAGTATTTTGCTTGGAAGTCCACCTCTTGGCTTCTTAATGGATGGATAGACTTTATTTCATATTTATCCATGGCACTCACATGATGCAGTTTTCTTTGCCGAAAGACTATCGATGAGCTGGATGATGCTTTTTCTCTTTTCTTGGGAAACCTTCTTCATGCCCCTGCTCCTCTATTCGAAACAGTGACTTTTGCTTGGGAATCAACCTAATAACACACTGAACTATTAGGGAAAGTGAGAACAGGTTGCAATTTGTAGTATACAATTATAATTGTACCAAAAGAAGTAACCTTTTTTGTTGAACAAATCTGCCAGATAAAATTTCACACACATAGCTTTCCTTTAGCCCCCTAGAAATTAAAGATAGCTCAACAACTCTGTTTTTCTATTTTAATTAACTTGTAGCAATCAACTTTTTAAAAGTTTTTTTTTTTTAAGAACACCTTCTACTATTGTTGAAGACTTAGCAAATTCAGGCAAACCTTAGTGTTGGGCAGGTATAAAAATAAAAAGCCAAATCAATACCTGGATAAAACTGGGGATTGCCTTTGAGAAAAGGGGTGAGCTCCCCTCTGATACACTTTCAAATGGATTGAGTTTAATCGCTGCATTTAAAAGTCTTATAGGTATTAACTAGAAGATAAGTCTTTTCGTATTCTTTGGCCCATCCATATCAAATACTCAGATTTCCTTCCTAGGGCGAAATTTATTAAACTCGGAAAGACCACTCTGGGTCTATCCAAGTTTACTGGGAGAAATCTCGCATTGTTCTCACGAGATTTCTCGAGATCGATTTTTTCTATCTCGATTTTTCAATTATTTTTTTTTTTATGGATAGGTAGCCATACTTTACATTGGTAGCATGGCTACCTTTCCATCGTCAATTGTGAAAAATCGGGATAGAAAAACTCAATCTCGAGATCTCGAAAGAAATCTTGCAAGAACACTCTGGGTCTTTCCGAGTTTAATAACTTTCAACACCCTAGAGTACTACTTCTAACTAAACTACTACATATTAAACTAAGGTGTTTATTAATGGAAGGCTGAACATGAAAATGTCAGAGTTCCCGTTCATTCAACGCTTCCACATCTTCGCATATATCCAGCAAAATGATGAATGTTTAGAGCATTTTACATCACATTGCATGAATGTGCACAGGCAATTCACCTAATAATCAAGTGTAAGAGTCTGTCAATGTAGCAAATTCAACAAGATGTATTTCTCCGAATTTGCCAGTTTTCCCTCACCAACTGAAGGTGGTGAATTAGGGGTTGATGGCAGGGCTCCCAATGCAGCATACAGCAGTGAATCCGGCACTCCTGTGTTTAAAAGCAAAAAATCTTTATTGGTCCCTGTTAAAAGCAGGTCACAATGACAAAAAATAAAAACAGCAGTGTGTCCAGGGGGTGCCAGGGGGTGCCAGGGGGTGCCTGGACACACTGCTGTTTTTATTTTTTGTCATTTTGACCTGCTTTTAACAGGGACCAATAAAGATTTTTTGCTTTTAAACACAGGAGTGCCGGATTCACTGCTGTATGCTGCATTGGGAGGCTTTTCATCCTGTGCACCCCGCACAACACTTCACAGGATCCTTTATGTGGATTTATTTAAAGGGATTGAGCGAGGACCATCTTTGCATTGATGGCAGGGCTCCTGTTTGGCATAAGGTGACTGATCATTTGAAAAGTGACAATAAAGACTGTGATTAAGTGACAACATGGACTAGGGATTTGGTAAAAATTACTTAATACAGTTCCAGTGGGACTTGAGGATGATGACATCACTCTACTTCACTGGTGTGACTTGTGTCATTCCACATGACTACACATCCTACTATTGACTGATTATGCTGCACAATGCAAGAAACCACATCCAATGATGTTTGCTTCCTCGCTATGGGAATCCACTGCCTAGTGAATGGTAAGTGAATTTGCAACAATCAGTGCATAGCGGCCCAAAATTTCACAAAATCAAGTTAACAGGAAACTTTGGGCTTTCATGAATAAACCCTTTATATTAATTTCAGAACTGCTGGTTTCTTAAGATATTTTTAGGCTCTTTTAACAATTTAGGAATAATATCATTGGCTTTGTGTAGCCAAATCTAATACATCATCAGCAAATACTGAGACTTTGTGTGATCTATTTGCTACCTGAACTGTATTTTTGAAGCCCTTTTTAGTAACAAGGATCTAGGGGGCATAGGGCATAGGGCAGGTGCTGCAGGACTGCAAAGGGGTTGCGGCAGTCACAGCTGGACCCTCTTGTGGATGGGACTAGTCACAACCTTAACCGATTTGACCCCTAATGTTACACTACTGCTTAAGCCCCCAAATACCTACCGTTGTTTGACAAAGTCAAGTCTGTGCATTCACACCAGCTCACATTGTTGAATTGTCACTTTGACAATTCCATAATTTTTCACATAACAGGAAATAACCTTTACTCAATAAGTGAAATAGGCAAAGCTTATAATTGTTTCATAATTATACTGTATATCTATGGTACAATTTGCACATCAGTAAGTTCAAATGCAAGTTGCATCTTCAAAAGAAAGTCCTTTGGAAAATGAATACTGTGAAAATGATTTTTACCTGTTTTGAAATGGGTCCTGAAGGCTAATTCCCTGAGTAGACTGATGGCTTGCTTCATCATACTCCTACAGGGAAGAGGAAAAAACATTTGAATCACCATGCTTTCTGCCTCTTACACAGGTGAAACCTTGTCTGTCACATTACCTAGTGTTTATCCTGTCTGTCTAAGAGGAGCGTGACCCATGGTTTATTATTGCACATGTTTTGCTAATGTGACCTCTTGCAGATATTTTTGAAGGATGTGGTAACTATGTGAATAAAAGTTATCACTTCATACACCCACCCCTGTACCTTTTAGGAGTATGTTACTATGAAAATCATTTACAACATCAAACAAGGTATAACCCTACTATTAATAAAATACCCCACTACTAATAAAACACCCCACTACTAATAAAATACCCCACTACTAATAAAATACCCCACTACTAATAAAACACCCCACTACTAATAAAATACCCCACTACTAATAAAATACCCCACTGCTAATAAAACACCCCACTGCTAATAAAACACCCCACTGCTAATAAAACACACCACTACTAATAAAATACCCCACTACTAATAAAACACCCCACTACTAATAAAAGTTTGGTTTCATACATAAATAACTTAGGGAAAGTTGCCAAGACATAATGGGCGAAAATTAATAAACTCGAAACGCCGAAATCGGTTTATCCCGAGTAGATATCTGCTGTTTGATTGGTAAAAATCGACCAATATTTTTTGATCGATTTTTACCAATAGAAACTTTTTGATTGAGTTTTTTGATGGAAAGGTAGCCATACTACTAATGTAAAGATCTAGTCAGGATAAACTCGGAAAGGCCGAAATCGGCCTTTTCAAATTTATTAAATTTCTCCCTTAGGGGGGAATTCACAACAGTGCAAAGTTAGGTCTGGATCCTTCGCCTCACTTTGCACAGACTGTTATGCGCTCACTGATGTCCTGTTCGCGGACATCAGCGATCGCTTTAAAGGGATTCCAGTCTCGGCGAGACCACTCGAGTCGCCTCGCCAAGACTGGAACCCCTTTAAAGCGTTCACTGATGTCCGCGTGCAGGACATCAGTGAGCGCATAGCAGTCTGTGCGAAGTGAGGCAAAGGATCCAGACCTAACTTTGCACTATGGAGAAATTTGTTCACGTGGCAACGATGCCCCTCAAAAAAAAAAATCACAAAAGCTTACACCTCGATGTTTTAACACAACCAATTAAACTTTAACATTAAAAATGTTTACAGTTACCATATACTGTATGTTGTATCCCAAAACTCAGTGTTGAATTCAATTTACACTGATAAAAAGGATGTGGAGGTTGGTCTTAAATAGTAACATAGAAAGGTGAAATTGGGAATGTTAAATTTGGTTGTTGTCTAATCTTTTGATAATATCTCCCACAAAATGAACAGACTGTTTATTGCATAATTTACAATCTGTAACCCCACCACCAGTTTAGTGGGAAAATCTGTAGTTCTCAAAAAATAAAACGAATCTCTCAATTAGCCCCCTGTAAATTTCATTCAGGGTGGCCACTGTTTGGGCCTGTATTATAATGGCTGAATCTGCACCTGCCTCCTGAATAAAGAAAAGCTTTACTACCCTGGGGTGACAGGCCTTTGTCCTGCACACAGATTAAAATTGCGGTGAAACAAAGAGATAAAAGAACTCCTAATCAAAGTGATTTCAAATCTGGTCCCTGTCTGCAAAGTACCTCAGATAAAATAAAATCTTTTCTCCTCAACAACATGATCAGTGCTCACACGGCAAACAGAGGTGTGAAAATATACAATTATATAAGAAGATGCTCTTGTCACCAAAACAGCATTTGCTTTTCCTGTAATAGCCCACAAAGCTTCATAGAACTGTAAATGACACACATCAGCTGATTAGCATTACCATATCATAGAAAAAAGTATTCATTTGTTTTATTCTATTTATTTAATAATTTATCTTATATTGCCTCAAACAATTGATATGCTGTGTGGAATAGCAATAACCCAAGGATGTCCACATGTGACTGGCTGGTTGATCCTCTCTGGTTTGTAGAACTGCCTGTCCCTCCTACAGCAGTATATCATGTACCCCAGACCCTCACCCATAAGCAGCTTTGGTGATATTGTTATGACAGAAGTTTATTGAGGATGTGCCCATTGCAGTAGCAGGATACAGACTATTTAAAATGCAGAAACAACAACTGTGTCATAGATTCATATTTAAAGTGGTTACTCAGGTGGTAAACAGAAGTTAATGCAATTTCATGCATATATTTGTACCCACATCTCCTGTTTCCTGTTGTCCAATTCAACTGTAATGCAGTTTTTTTTTTTTGTATTTTTATATAGCGCTACTATATTATACAGTGCTTTATCATTCACTTCAGTCCCTGCCCAATGGAGCTTACAATCTAGTTTCCCTATTCAGTCACTCACGTATGTTTTTGAATTGTGGGAGGAAACCCATGTAGGTGTGGGTAGAACATACAAACTCCATGCAGATGAAGTTCAGGGTGGAATTGAACCCAGAACCCAGCACTGCAAATCACTGAGCCACCGTACTACCTGGTCAGTTGTATTTCATTTCAATCAAATAATATTTTCCAACGCTTGTCATGCACGCTCAGAAGCAAGAACCCAAAGTTTCACTATACAAATATATATATCTTAAAACATAACTATCATATAAAAGAAAGAATTGAATTACAAAATGTCTAGCTTATTGCATGTTTTTCACTCGTTACTGTTGGTGAGGTAGCTGACATATAATATTTGTGTAAATTTGTCTAGATGCAGTAATTCTAATGCCCTTACTAACTGCTCTGTAGAAGCCACCTCATGATATTCACTATAATGTATTTGAATTCTTATATAATATGATTGAATAAAATTGTATGAGATTATATTTTGCTTTTTCCTTGCAAAAGGCTGTTAATGAGGATCACAGAATGTTATGTGCACTATGAGATTAAACTGCAAACTTGCAATTTAATTGTTGCAATCCTCTTGCAATATCCAGGATAGAATAAATAGTTTCCCTGAGACAGCTGTTCCCCGAGGTCATCAATATATAGCTCAGGCATTATTATATCATAATGTACAATCTTGGATACCAACTGTATATCTGTAAATATTGCAGCCAATGCTGTGCAAACACAGAATTAAAGGTAGCATTTTGCTGAAATAAATTTTGATTATGGAAGACTCTTTATGTCTTTTTTTCACATACTAAACCAAAGATTAAAGCATAGAAAGACTAGTTCCAATACATTCCACCACCCTACAGGCTGATGTAAGATGCCCCAGCATGGCACCCTGATATTAGCATTGAATGTCAGAGAAGATGGTCTCCAATACACTGCTAATGATCAATGATGAACAGGATTTAACCTTTATTACATAGCAGATTTAGGACCTTATTGACTAAAGGTTGAATAATCACTTAAAGCTCTCAATTCATATATATTCACCACTTCTCTATGTTCACTTATTGATTAAACTCAGTGATGTAGAGAATATGCGACTAATTTGAGAGAGTAAGATTGTTGCGATCTTATGGAACACTTTAAATCAGTGTGCAAGCAGGTACTTCTACTATTGACAATATGGCGGAGTTTGTTGAAGGAGTGCTAAAAGCATTCAGCTAAGACTGTAGTAAAAGAAGCAAACTCCCTGCTTCTTTTCTGCTCCAGTGCCCGATTTGAAGAAAGTCAGATTAGGTGTGGCAAAATGATGATTGACATTATAGTTTATCCAATCAGATCCCTGCTGGATTGTGATTTAAGAGATCTGATTGGAGGAGCTTTAATGACAGTCATCCCTCTCGACCTGCCTCGACTAGTTTCAAGTCAGGCAATGGAGCAGAAAAGAAGGGAGTCACACAGCTAAGACAACGCCCTGCTTCTTAAAAACAGTCTTTTAAGTGGACCAGATAGGTCCATTAGTAGTATGGCTACTTTCCGTAGAAAAACTCTTATCTTGAAAGCTTGAAAAAAATCTTATGAGAACAATGTGTGATCTTGCTCGATAAACTTGGAAAGACTTAGAGCGGTCTTTCCAAGTTTAATAAATTTCGCCCTTCATTAGTCTTATAGGGTTGCTGGGAAAGTACAGTATGTGCTGTGCATAGGGTTGATATTTGTTAGGCTTTTGTTCGTCTTTAAATGATGATCAGTTGTGATGATTGCATTAAAATACAGGCATCTCCATTTTCATGTGATAGTCAAAGTCATGTGCCCTGGAGACATGGTATTTCAGGCCAGTGATTCAGCCCTGTTTCTCCAGCTGGTTTTATTTCTTTTACTGAATAAATTCCCATATCTGTTTACAACTGGTAGATGCAGTCATTTTCACACATCTAAACATACCTGCTGAAGAATCTCATCATTGAACTATTATCCACTTTAAAGAGAAAAAACATTTCTTCCTGATACTGAGCTTCATATTTTCCCTCATGTTTTTAAAGCAGCTCATTTGTTTATGGATAATTTCTTTTATGTTACATTCCCGGACCACCTGAGTCACTTCAATAACACACCTGTCAACATGACTCACCAAGCACCCTCCTTGTTCCGTCACAGATACTCCTTCAAACAAGATGAGAATCCATATGTCTTTCCACTGATACTATCTTGTCAGATCAGACCATTGTGTCTCTCCTACCTTATTCTTTTTCATTCTGAGCTGAAGCCTTTTCAAGATGAGAGCTTGTTTTCTTACGTCCCAAGCGAGGGGCTGACGCTGAATGATACAAGCTAAACATCTGTCGTGTTGTGGTAAAAAAAGAAAGTGAAGAAAATCCTAAAATGCTTGGTAAAAAAAAATTATTTCATGGATTTTTCATGTCATTTTACCATAAATGAATGATAACCAACAGTTAATTATACGTGCCAGCTAATTTGGTTACACGATAGCAGGAACCTATTGCTTTAACTCTTCTCACCTCCTGCTAACTTTTCCTAAATGCTGGTCCCTTAAGTCAAGGTGATAGAGGGTCTGTGCACCCACTTCCATGTATTAGACCCCAGGTTTTCCTGTCTCCTAACACAGTGTAACTATGGGACTAATGATCTGTACATATCATGATGGTCTGCATTCACTAATCATTCCCCCCCCCCCCATAACCTGACAAATTGGCCCCTGTAACATGGCATGACTGTAGATATAAAATATTTACCCAGTTAAATGAATCAGTTGCATGGTCAGTATTTACAGGCTCACATGCAGGGCCGACGATAGGCCAGTACAACCGGTACTGGCGTCAGGGGCCCGGCCAAATTAGGGGCCTGGTTCGTCACTGTGTACAGGCCCCCTCAGCAGCAGTAGTTCCAAATTTCTCTGCCTGTGGAGATGTGCGGACGTC
>WMED01005776.1:0-19147 GCA_019650415.1 Pipa parva
GGGGGGCGCCCAAGGGGTGGTTTGCCCAGGGCGCAAATCTAGCCAGGACCGGCCCTGAGTGACAGACAATGTTATTCATGGTTCATGTCATAGTTTTCTGTTGATTATTTAGACAAATCATATTTGATTCAGAATTGAAGGTAACAAAAATATGGTGAGTGAGTACATTTGCTGACAGTCTTCTATACATGAATATTCAATACATCTTTCTGCCTGGACATTTTGCATAGACATCAATGAACCATGACTTTCTCAGCAATAGCAAAACAACTTCTAATTAGTCAGTACATAAGTGTGTGTAATATCTCCATTCATCTTGGATGTGCAATAAATAATGAAAGGCTTTCAAGCCTTAACAACTGTAATAAACAGAACGAGCTGCCTTTTACATACTGTACCAAAATTTAAGCCATGGAGATCTATCCTCATCTAAACTCATCATTTCAACTAGATGGCGATAAATCCAGATGCCAGATTTGTCATTAAAAATCTGTTGAGCTCAGTTTGAGTGTGCGTTTCTGTCAAATGAAACAAGAAGAAATGCTGGGAGGCATTGTAGTTCACATTTTATAAACATGTGATGTAATAAGTCTGATATAGTATGTGTTTGATATAATACCAAAGAATTAAAGAGAAGTCAATTAATAAAAATGTTAATTTTACAGAGGATGAACCAGGATGAAATACTTTATTCTGCACCATTTTTTTACCCACTTAATTATTTCCTCAAATGAATGAATGTTAAAATCTCTTTGAGCAATATCTTACTTTCTATTTTATTGCGCCATCTTGTATACAAGTGGAATTTATGGGTTACTTAAAGGAGAAGAGACATATTTACATATTTTTTTCCTGTGGGAACTTTAAAGAATATTCTTATGAAGACTGTTTTTATTTTTGCTTGTAAGCACTATCCTTTATTTGGTTGTTAATCAATTTACCCTGTGTCTCAGTCAGATGGGACTGCTAATAAACTCTATTGGTAGAATCCTTCAGTTTCTTATCTTAAAGGAGACCTAAACCCAAAAAATAAAACAGGACTGTCAAAATACTTACCTTTTACAGAGCTGATTGATTACAGTCACAGCATGAGCTGTTCTGTAATTAGCCGGCACCCGATGCTTCCTTCACAGGCTGACTAAGAAGCTAGCGCCGCAGCTCCTGCCAGTTGTTTTACTGACTTCAAATATCATCACACTCATTGCAGGGAGCTTTCTCATTGGCCCCCAAAATGAATGTGATGATGTTACAAATTTTTCACCTGAGGTGAAACATGGTAGGAGGAGCTTCGCTCTGGCTTCTCAGTCAGCCAGTGCTGTGAAGGAAGCATCGGGAGCTGTGCTCAGCTCATGCTGTGACTGTAATCAATTGGCTCAGTATAAGGTAAGTATTTTAACTGTCTTTTTTTATTTTTTTGGCTTTAGTTCTCCTTTAAATAGTGATGCGTTTTCATGACTCTTTGGAATTTACCTTAGCATTATTGTGTATTGTTAAAATGATCAACTCTGCTTAACCTAGCTGCGCCATACTGGTGGCATATGGCACACACAAAAAACTAAGCAGTCCATTACTTTGGCAAAAGAGAACACAGCAACAACATGGTATATAGTTAGTTTTAAAAACAGACAAGTTTACCCTCCATTAGGGTTACTAGTAACAAAAGGCTCTATCGGGTTTAACATGGTCTCTCAATGTCACTGCAGAATTCTCTCACAGTTCCGATTGGCTTACCCTCCGGTCAGCTTACTCTGACATCATAGGCTTATTCCTGTAGAAATCTGAAGTGCAGCTTGTCACATGCTCATCTCTAATAAATATATATATTTATTCATTTTTTTATATAGCACTACTGTATTACGCAGCACTTTACAGAGATTCACCATTCACTTTAGTCCCTGCCCCGTGGAGCTTACAATCTAGTTTCCCTATTCAGTCACACACACAGATGTACGTTTTTGGATTGTGGGAGGAAACCAGAGCACAAGCGAATTTTCCATGGACTCATTTTTGTTAATCCTGATGAAGGCCTTGAGACCTTTAAGCCAGAAACCTTTCAATAATTATTATTACTTTAGATGGGGGGAAATTTTATTTTGACATTTTAAAGCAGCAACGTAAAGAGTATTTCATCTGGGATGGGTTTGATGGGAACGAATATGAAATACTATTACTTTACAATGTATTATATGAAACAATGAGGAAAAAAGACAGAAGATACAATGATAAAAGTCTACTCTTCATATATAGCAGCTATCAATCCTTCACTATCAAATCTCAGAGCTTAACTCAACTCTTAGAAAATGTATTCATGTAAATGAACAGATTTCACAAGGTCTTTTTATCATGAAATCTATTCTGATTAAAGAAACCTTTTTAACCCATTGTAATTATCACTTTAGCAAAAAAAAAAAAAAAGGACAAGTAGCAATTAAATATTTCTGTAATTTTAACCCACCTACATAACGCCGTATCATATTACCAGCAAGAATAGACTATTCAAACTAATAAAACTTAATACATCGACAGCACTGATTATAATTGCTTATCACAGTGACACCTCTCATTTAAAGTAAATATATATTGATGCGTTACTATATTATTATACCAAATCTGCCTAGAGGGACATTAACACATCATCTTTATATTGTTCTTTATCTTTAAATAACTATATCAGGTGTGACAGGCAATTATCTATGAAGCACTGAACTGATGTAAAAACAGAAAGTTGACAATGAACTCTATGACCTATGCAAATAACTATACTCATTATCGGAGATTTGTAGACAGATGGCAAAGGTATATTGTCTAGGTGAATGGGAAAAGCTATGCCTCCAAGCAATGTTTTATATATATATATTATACATACCTGTATATATATACATACACACATACATACACACACACACACGCACACACACTAGACGTATAATTCTAATTGCACAAATAGTTTGTAGATTTCTATGAATATAAAAAAAAAAGAATTTTTGAAAAAAAAAGTCCAAACCACTCAATTTTTAGCATAAGCCCATTTGTTTAGGATAGTGTCTCCTATAATAAACATGCAACCTTTACTGTGTTGGCCTCCTAAGGCTGGGTTCACACGAGTGTATAATGCACAGTGCATTATATACTCATGTAAAAAATTTTTTTTAAAGAAACGGCTTAATGAAAGCCAAAGATACTTACCTAGTTCTTGACACACGAGCGTATGACGCGCATACGCTGTGTCTGGAACGCTGTGTGTCGCATTTTGGCCGGCGTATATATTCCGTGCCCAAAATGCAACACACAGGAAGTGTTGTGAACTCCAAGGGAGCGTTCACACTGTCGCTGTTAAGTACAATTGAAAAATACGAGCGGCATATTTTTTTTTCCTTCACACGAGCATATGATGTGCTGTGCATCATATGCTCGTGTGAACCCAGCCTAAAACTCAGCCAGATGTCATGGAAAAACATTTATTTTGGGTTAAAAAATGATTATCTACAATATTTCTTTTTTAATTAACATCTCTTTAAACATTCCATTTGCAAATCCATTACATTTTACATTAAAATATTTATTCTATGAATTGTTAAAGAATCCTCAAATCTTAATTGCTGAAATAACATTTAAATAATACCCAAAGTACCTTCTACATCGCTTTTCTATCCTAAGCCTTAAAACCGGCCCAACAGAACACATATGAGAGAAACCATCTTTATTTGACGAGTGAAGATCTTCTATAACCTGCAGGTCTTTTTGTTTTTACCTACTCAAAATTAATCTGCAGCTCGCTCATTAACATGAGTTAAGCATACTAAAAGTCAGTTATGAAGTAAAACAAAATAAAATCAATTTATTGTAACAATATTAATACATAAAAATTAATTGAAAATGATGAACTTATATAGAGTAAACATTAATACAATAGTAATAATCAGTACATCACCGAATTTTGCAGCATCACTCTGCAACCTCACTCTGCAACCTCACTCTGCAACCCAGGGAATTCAGACGATTTGCAAGAGGAAAAACAACGCGGGAAACACAAAGTGTTCCAAACACTGTCAGCACATCCATTCTGACTATCTGCAAGAGTCCCAATTCCTTCTGAAAATCCCCAAGTTAATATATCATTTCTTATCGCACTCATCCATCCTCAGTACAAACTTCTGTAAAAGATAACATTGAGTAACCCTGAGTCATGAAACTGGTTTGACCCATCCTTCAGCAAATTCAGCAGAAACAGCTACGAAACATAAGCAATACACTTTCTATGACAAAACACCATTGTGATTATACTCTATCTGACTTACAGGATATGTCTAACTATCTGAGTTATCTATATCTGTCACACACCAAGTTTGTCACACCTGTATCACACTTTTTTTCCCCTTACAGATGTCCAGTTTCATGTTGGAGAACAGTTTATTTTTTCATGGAACTAAAATTAATCCTGCTGTCATTCTGATAGCAAATGTGAGTCTCTAATTGGTAAAGTCAGCTGCATTTCAATGAGTGCTTCTTAATTTCTGTTAGCAGGACTGATCTGTATACAAGTAAAAAAAAAACAGGTTGAATAAGCAGAATATAAAAACAATCATTATCACAAAAACTGTTGAAAAAAAATCATTATTTATTTAACCTCCATTACAACTTGTTTGTGCTGATAGCTCCCCTCTGAGTTATAGTAAACCTTTTCCCCATTCAAGATTCTATTGGATTTTTTTGCAGTTTTCAGTTGTTTGAATTTATTTTAATTATTTGTTTTGACAAATTCAATAACGGCTCTGCATCATTCAAAATGATTCCGTATGAAATAAAAGTAAAAAATTTAAACGCGTGATGATAATTTCATGATTTCTTAGTCTGTTAGTCAAGTAGAAAGAACTTGACAAATAAAATAAATTGAAATTTTCTCTTTGTGTTTGGCTCACGGTAACCTTTGTTTTCCATTAAGCACGTTAATGTCGTCAAGATATCAGGCCAGTGAATGCCATAATCGCATCAGTCTGACTTTGGAGAATTCAGCCTCTAACTTTGTGATCCCAGATGCCCCTGCTTGTAATAGGATACAGCAAATGGTTTTACAGAGATAAGTTCTTCACATAAAACTAACTGGCTAATGTTTCATCCATTTGTCTTGTACAGTAGCATCTATCAAAAACGCAATGGCAGAATTTGCTTATCACGGAGATGAAAATGTAGAAGGTTCTTCTTGATCTGCTTAGCTTTCATCATTGGATTCTTACCTTCATATGTATCTAAGCATTAAGAACAAGCGTCTTACAACCTATGGAAGAGAAAGGTGATTGCGGAAGGAAGATCTACAAGCAATGAGTAGAATGTGTAATAAATGGCAACGCATCATTGGAAAAAAAATATAGTTTGATGAGAGGAAGTTATACCATAAATATCCAATCAAAGTTAAGTGGATTTTAAAGCACACCCAAAAGTAATATAATTAGGTGCTACCTTAAGGTTTAAGCAAATATAATTACACAAAAAAGAAACCTTAAATGGTGCACACAAATTTATTAATAATGTCATGAAAAAGGTAGAAAAAATTGAAAAAATTGACTAACACACAATAAAATATGAAGAATTAAAAACAATTAAAAAATGTCTCTAAACAGAGAGTAAACTGCTTGCTGAATTTGTATAGTATATTTTATATCTGGCTAGTAATAAGAGACATATACTGTATATACTCTAGTAATAAGCAATAATATTTGAGATGTTTTACTAGGTAAAAAAGTATATAATATATGAAGATATACATAGGGACTTTTACTATACCAGTCTGTGTCAGAGTGAGCAGTCAGAAGATTGATATTCAAGTATAAGAGGCGGTTTCACACTCTAGTAGAAATAATAGACCAGTAGTTTGTAGGAAGTTATACCATCTTACCAAAAATAGAATATTAACTTAAAAAAAATAACAAAGACCCTTTTTAACACACTTGTTTTTTTATCAAATAACTCTTCACGTAGGATGTTGAAATTATCGCCATTTTTTGGGGTTATTCTTTTTCATTCTAGCACAGAAAATTTAGAACATGCATGACTACAAATCCCATGATACTCCTGGCATGCAGACGTTGAGACCCAGTTCTTGAAGAACCATCGACATGTCTGAAAATCTCTTTATAATATATATATATATATATATATTTTTTTTTTTTTTTTTTTTTTTTTTTTTAAATGGGAAAATAGGATGGCAGCGACTTGAAGCTATAAACGGCTAGTTATGATGTCAGAACTAGCATTTTAGAAAGTTAAGAATTACAAGATATATATGTTACACAACTGTCCCCTCATTGGGTTTTACTAAAATCTTATTCTTATATCTTATGAACAATTTTAAGTGAACAGTCCGACCAAAAATATATTAAAAAAAAAACGCATTTACTAATGCTAATTACCACGTTATTAAATATAATTTATTATCAATTTTTTTTAAAAAAGTTAAAATTCATACCTGTAAAGAAGTTCTATACAGCACTTCCATGTTGCATACTCCATCTTCAGACACTGCCGGCGACTCTACGGCGTCACGACCTTTCCAGCTGTGCTCCTAGTGAAGCCCCGCATCGGCACTTCCTAGAAGTCACATGGAAGAGCGTGCACGTGATCAATTCATCCTCCCTGGATGATGTGCACGCTCTCCCATGTGATTAATAGGAAATGCCGAATCGGCTGATTCAGGCGCCATAGAGTCGCCGGCAGAGTCTGAAGATGGAGTATGCAATACAGAAGTGCTGTATAGGACTTCTTTACAGGTAAGAATTTTTACTTAAAAAAAATGATAATAAATTTTATTTAATAACATGTAGTAATTAGCATAAATAAATAAATGTTGTTTTTTATTTTATTTTTGGCTGGACTGTTCCTTTAATATTTACCTTATATACAATATTTTGGGTAACTAACAGACTTTATGTAAAACAAAGAATAAGAAATATATGCCATAACAGAACACATTGTATTATAGTCCAGTCTCTATTTGCAAATAGTTGGAAATCTACAACATTACCTGTAGGGGTGTAATCAATGCAATAAAATTATTTTAGTCCTATCAGAAGATGTCAGCTGGGTTGAAAAATAATTACATTTCTATTATCTATCCATACTATACAAAAACAAAAAAAAAAAAAGTAATTTTTATAAATGAATGAAAGGGGACAAACTTGGCCCCTGGTCAAAAATAATAGTTCCCCACAAACCTTACCCAGGATTGTCCCCCCAAAACCATCCTCCAGACCTCCTTAGTGCCCAGTTACATATCCACATTTACAGCAGCAGCTCTCCTTATCTATTCAGAGTTCCAGACATTAACAGCTCTGCTGATCATGATGAGTTGAGTTAAAAGTCTGCTAGGGAATGAGCCAATCACTGTCTGGCTTCTAACTCATCTTCTGAAGAAGATCAGCGCTAATAATTATGCAGTAGCACTCTGCTGGCTGCTGCTGGGGTTACCTTGAATTTCAGGGTCTGGACAATTGCCCACTTAGTCCTCTTTAACCCCGGCCCTGGAAATAATTATTTGCAGCCTTTGATACCAATACAACATTATTGAATCATCGGAAACTTTTTGTTTTTTTTGTAAACTATCAATAAACACTATCCAGTCTAGTGAACATCAAATCATTTTCAGTTTGATTTCATGTTGTTTAACTATCTTACTTTTCTCTTTACTCTGCTTGAGAAACTTCACATCCTTCATCCTGCTGTTAACGGTCATTAACAACATTTATAATCAGCATGCACTGTCTGTAATTGCACCTGTGAATGGACTATTTTTAGATAAGTAAAAATGGAAGCTGCTTTTAGATTGTTTTGGATGTTGTTGTATGAGTGAATTTAAAGTGGGTCCTTGAAATGAAATGTACAAGGTAGTTTATGACTTACGGAGTGGCTCTCAGACACAGAGAGATTATCCTATTAATAAGAACAGGAAAAACAGTCGGCATTTTAGTTATCAAGTACTATTCAAGGCAGTACAAGGTGGATGCAACATCTTAAACTGGGGGTGGGGGGGGGGAATCAAAGTTTCAAAGTTCTCTGTAGTTCAAGCCCCAATGAATAGTGTTTTCTGTAAACTTTTTCTTAAAATATTACCAAAATTTGCTATTTTATTTTTTTAAAAATGCTCTAGGACCCCCTGATATTCAGAAAAATACAAAGTATCACAGTAACTCAGTATTCATATCAAGGGAACAGCAACAAATACCTATACAAAGCCAAATTACCAGCAACATACAGTAGCAGTTAAAATGCATGGTCAGTTCATAAAGCCAAGGAAACAGCAACAAACCAGTTAAAAGCAAAGTGTCCTATAGTCAGTTGAAAGGCAAAGTGCCACAGACTCAAAACGGAACAAACTAGTGTATGTGGAAAAGACCATGTGCAAAAATAAATGACAAGCAAGAAACCAATTAAAAATCAAGTGGACAGCAAAATCTCATTTGTAAAGCCAAGTGTTCCAAAATTTTGCAAGTGAAATGAATGGAATCTTTGTACCCCATGCTTTTTGCAGGTGGGTAGTGAATGCTATAGGTAAGAGTCCATATAAATAGTTATTTGTAACGAGCTCCTCTACCCAGTGGGCTATTGGGGTACTGTGTAGGTCAGGGCCGGTTCTAACGATGGGCGATGGCCCAGGGCGCAATCTATTTGAGGGGAGCTGTTGCCCACATCGCCCATCGCTAAACTTGACCTCCCCCCCTGCCCCATGATACCCCTCTGCTCCGCACTGCCCCCCCCTTTCCCTGCAACCCCCACTCACCCCAACAGTGTTCCAGCGATGCACCTCCTCTAATGAGGTAAGTTGAATGAGACGGCGCTCCTTGGCTGCTTCGGGTCTTGTCGGCTGTATTCAACAGCTGCTGGCAAGACCCAAACATGCTAGGATTGCCGCCGCATTCAACTTACCTCATCAGAGGTGGAGCATGGCTGGAACGCTGTTGGAGGTGAGTGGGAGGCACGGGGAAAAGGGGGGAGGTCACAGGGTAGGGGGGTGGCATGGGGCAAGGAGGCCCAAGGCACCAATAGGGCCAGGACCGCCCCTGGTGTAGGGGTAAAAGGACTGAGCAATTTAACAGGTCTCTAGGGAAACCCTTATATTTTCAGGGTTTGCATCTTTAATTGATCCTCATCCTAATCCCACTGCATTCTTCCTAAACCCAACCCCCAGATCCACCAAGTTTGTCCCTATTTAAAAAGCCCTGTCCCTGCTGTGATATAAATAACATCACTTAGCCCCACCCTCAATCATCTGAACCCTAACGCTAGGTTCACACTAGTATATTGTGCGCAGCGTATTTAAAAAAAAAAAAAGCAAAACTCTGGTGAAAATGCGATCAGAATAGACGCCAGAGAAAATCCATAGAGAACAATGCTAATGGAAGAAAAACCATTCACATTAGCATTTCATTGAGTGGGCATTACACTAGAACGCTACCTGCGCTATTTATTCGAGCGCATGAAATGCGGCGTATTTTATGTGACTAGATTAGTTTCAGTAGGAATTTAACAGTTGCGATCGCATACAGCGTAAAAATGCACTGCGTATGCAAACTGACGTTCATCCGGATTCATTTTGTAATAGCAAAAAAAGGCAGCAAAAAAGCGTTTATGAAAATTCACTGACACAGAAAATCCTCCTCAGATCTTAGGAACCGGATTCAACAATCCAACTGGGAGCTTTCGCCTAGACTCATTGACATACTCAAAGGATGTTACACCAAATTGTCCTCTGCTGGGCTGCTAATGTCTCCTGCTTTTAGTGGAGAAGATTTTCTAGTGTGAACCTAGCCTAAAGTAATGGACATGTGGGTCGAAAGTCTCCTAAACATTCCCAGGTATGGTTATTAGATATTAAAGGGGATACAAAATGACAACATTGTGTTGGTATCACTAGCAGAATAAAATCAAATCAGTTGGACTTGTGTTTTATTGAAGATGTTTTACTTCATCCAAGTGGCCGAGTTCAGCTGAATAGTCTCAGTAGCATTTATACTATTTTGGCTAATGAAAGTTGAACAATGCCTACTGGATGACACTATATGGAGGGGATCTTTTTACAACTTTTCACACCTTGGGAGAAGCCAGAAAATAAATACAGAAATTAGAAAAAAAATGAATTTCATCTAAACGTTATCATGACCAACAAACAATGGTTCAGTTATTTATCTCGATTCTCACCTTGCGCTTTCATCGATTTTATTCTATGACTCCAAAAGGTTGAGTTTAAAAAGTGGTGCCCCTTGAGGTTTCAAATAACTATAAAGACGCCATTTTGTTAAAGGCTCGGTGGAACAATTGTTTATATAAAGTACCGCTGTACCGAAAATAATTTCATTCACTGCGAGGCTAAAATACATACATCGTCTCTCTCCAAGTTCTTATCTTCTGTTTAAACGCATATCAAAGAAATCTTCTGAAGAAGCGAGCCACAAAGTATGGATTTTCATCAAACAAACCCCGCAGAGAATGGCAGGGACTGTGATGCAAGAGGAGCGAGTGCATCTTGGAAGAGATACATAAGTACACGTTGGAACAAGGAAACAGATGTTTTAATGGAATTTCTCGTTGATGGAAAAAAGAAAGGATTAGCAGCTTGACTTGTTTTTGACACTATGATGAGAAAGAAAGAGAAGGACAAGAGCATTAGTAATTGTTCTCTTTCTGACATTAGCATACTGGGTCGATTTGCTAGAAAATGCAATAAATGCAACAAAATACATTTGTAACAGGATTCAGGCAAACAAATGAAAGCTATACAGAGGTAATTGTTAGCTCTTTAGACCAGTCACACACTACATGATCAATTTTTTTTTTTTGTAATCAAAAGGTTTGCTATTGCTTGTAGGCATAAATGGCAATGCATCATCAAGAGTAAAGGGGAAGTTCACCTGAAAGTGTAAGTAAACCCTATTTATAAAGATTGCCCCATTAAAGTATTGTAAAGTGGAAAAATGATTGTATTCCCTCTGTAAAATATTCCTCCTTCCTGTAGTGGAGAAGGCCAGGCCCCCACCCCTCTCACATTCTCTTGTCTTAAAAACCAACTCCTTCCTAGTCGGAATTCAGAGCTGCAGCATTGCAGAAGTGAAAGGAAAGATTACTAAGCATGCACTAGCAGCATGAGTCATTGTGTGACCTCATTAGGGGGCGGGGCTTCTCTACACTATACAGGAAGCAAGTACACAGAAATGCAGGCTGCTGGACTAAGAGGTGAGAACTGAAAAACACAAAACACAAAATCGTTTTTACTTTCAATGTTTAAGTTTATGTTTCTACATTATAAATATAATATATGTATATGGATAGTTTGGTCAATAACTTTACTTATACTTTAAACACTAACTGACACATAGGCTGGCAGCCTAATATCAAACCAGCCTGTAGCTAGTAAAGATAAAAAAAAAAAAAAAAAAAAAAGATACAACAAGGATTGCTACATTGTAGCCTAAGGACTTTGTTAAAGATTTAAAGAACACATTTTGGACACTGGGGGCTTAGGAGGTTATATCTGGATACTGCTAACATTAGCACATGTGTGAGCTGTGTTAACCAGTCAGAGTTATGTGAGATTTGCATAACATTTTGGGCTTTAATTTCCGTTTTATATATTTCTTACCCTGAATTGTGTTTTTTCAGCCATTAGATGTCTCTGTTATGAGACCTCTGCTGTCTAATTAACACCTAAAGAAAGAAAGAGATGTGAGCATTGCCCTGATCTCGGTGTCTCGATAAATGTAAACAATTTGGAAACTTGTTTCATTACCTCATATAACATGAGCCTTGTTCTGCACATGCAGGAATCCAGCTAGTTTGTCAATCCCTTTCATTGGTTTGAAAGGACAACCCTTGCTTCTTGCTCATTATTAAAGTTTTAAAATAAAGTATGAACAAGTAGAAATCAGCTGATGCATAATTGATCATCTGATAAAATCACATATCTGTGGGGGGTCCAGGAAGCCAATGTGCACAGCAGATCTTACAGTGTGTGATTTTCAATGTTATCATTATGAATTTTGATCAATAAGCATGAATTTTTGAGTGAGTTGTGAGAATGTGAGCTGTACCTATTAGTACAGTTATTTCATCTCTTGTAACATTTTGTATAGTGGAAGTGCATCCACACTGGATTCGCACCAAATTTTACCCCTCTAAATAGTACTCTGTTGCTGGGGTTGGAAGCAGATCTCCAAGGCCACTTCTGGATAGAGTGGAGTCCTGAGAATAAAGAAAGCAGGATCCCCATATGCTGATATACGTATCACCTCGGTGTTAAAGAGTAAACGTAATGGGAGGTAAAGACAAGAGAGTACAGGTGATACCTTTTATTGGCTGACGAAATAGATGGTAAATGCAAGCTTTCAAGGCTCCTAAGGCCTCTTCATCAGGCAATGATTGATTGTACTCTCTTGTCTTTGCTTAAATCTATGGCTAACACAGTGCACAACTCTACTGCAATGGGAGGTAAGTCATTGAATCGTTAAGGGTTGCGTAAAGGTCCCATTTCTCATTCATTTGCCAATACCTCAACTCCTTTTATTCATCAAACTGGGGAATTTTTGACCAATTCAACATCTGACAATGATTGTGAACTTACAAATGACTTCTCATACTCTGGTTTGGCATCAGGCGAAGGATATATAGCAACAAAATGATACTCTGACCTGGTAAACTGTTGCTTAGAAAAGGATGTAAACAACAGTCTGGACCAAAATGGGACAAATTGGTAAAAATGTCCTGTCTAAAAATCAATCCTGTCTATTAAAGTAATATGGACACTGGTGGGATTTGAGATCTTAAAAATCATACCTGATACTGTATCTGTCATGTAGAGAATGGTCTGATGGCTTTGTAGGCTGTCAGAGGAAGTGGGGCTTGTACATTTTGAATTCTGGGAAATGGAATCCCAGGCTGTACCATTTTGGCTGGAGGGGGAGTCTTACTCCCCCCCCCCCCCCCCCCCCCCCCCCCCCCCCGGCACGTGCTGTTGCTGCCAGCAGCCCATTAGAGTAGAAGGAACCCGGAAGCGCTGATCACATGCGCTCCTGGGTTCCTATTGGCTCCTGTGACCGATAGAGTCACAGGAGCCCTCCTCTTTGCACGGAGGGAGTCAGCCAGGACACTGAATTGAACTTAATAGCTACACAACATGTGTTCACTAATGACCCTTTTAACTATTTGCTTTCTTACAAATCTTGTTATTTTAAGGATTTTTTTTTTAACTCACAGAAACCACTGACAAAAATTACAAAGAAAACATGCGTCATAGATAACTTTCAAAAATCTTTCGAACATTGGGAAAAAAAGAAAATAAAACCCCACCGGTGTCAGTATCGCTTTAATAGTATTTTTATCATGAATCTAAAAAGAGGGTACAGTTAGAGTGACAGTTTTAAACTGATACATGGGAATGGTATTGATACTATGGAAAGGACCATGTACACAAGTAGTTTATTTCAGACATCTTATATGCTTTTTTGCTTATTACCTCCTCCGTTCGGCTCATTTCTCTTCTAATAATATATTTTCCGGACTAAAGTCGCTTATTTTTACATGTGCTCCTGACAGGAAGGTGGAAGTGTTTCCTAATCTGGCTGAAGGGATATGATTAGTTAGCAAACCTACTCTTAGAGTTTGGAGATTGCAGCTTTCATCCACCGCAGGTGTCTGGTAAACCCCCCCGTTCGTATGCAGATCGTGGAAATTATAAATATTCTCTCTTCAGAAATGGCACCAAACTGTGTTGGAAGGTTCAATACCACGTCAATTTTTTTTTTCATCTAATTATCTTTATTAAAAATAATATATTCCTTTTTTTTTTTAATATAAATCAGTGGTCAATTTCTGTCTCGTCTTTGTCTTTCTGAATAATTCAGCTTTTAATCAGCTAGAGAAAATTACATTCTACGGGGGTGGCCATTCATTACACCTAACAGAACAGCACAGAGAGTTGTATGCAGATAAGCCTTTATTGATATATCTGCTTTCCCAGTGACTTACATCTCTACATTACTCTAATGATCACATTTCAGTCCTTCTTATAAGAGCTTTCTTGTGAAAATCGCTAACTTGTTCAATCTGGTAGTTTGTGATATTACGGCAGTAGATTATCCATTTAAAGTTAACTAGGTTTTAGTTTAAAGCGCAAGTCTCTCTGCACTAGAGGTGGATACCATGTTTATCAAATAAGTAGACATGAATTTTCATAATAAACTGTAAGATAAATAGTGTTAGGACTTGGCTTCAGTATGAAGGAAGCTGATAGAAATATTATATGTATTCGAGAAATAGGCTTGCGCTTCCTGGTTGCTAGGGGCAGGAATGCTAGGAAACACAAAGAAGGCAAAACAGACAACAGTCAACTAAATCAGAATATACACACATACCCGCACAAACATCTTTTTGCTTTCAAGGTTGGCATCCCTTTAACTGAAGTAATAAAAACCCTCCTGTATCCCAATCTCATTAGATTCTCCCACTTGCGAGCAGTCTGTTGCACGAGAAAAGATAAGTAGAGAGAAGCAGATATTGTGTTGTATTTATATAGCGCTAATATATTACTCAGGGCTTCATCAATCTCTTTAGTCCCTGCCCCATGGAGCTTACAATCTAGTTTCCCTATACAGTTGCCCACACATAGAAAGAAGGTCAACTTAGTGAAGTCACTCATCGGCGCCTTTCCCCACAGTGCAGGTGCTGATGAGTGATGTCATTGAACTTTCGTCAGGCTAACCTACTTTGATCACCATGGCGAGCAAGCGCTCCTTCAATGTAGGCTACGGATCCGATCTGAAATCTGTCAGGTCAGGTCCGCAGACTATACTGAAGGAGCACACACTCACTGGGATAGCTGATAGAGCAGAGGTGGTGACAAACACATGCCCACAGAGAGGGCTCGAAGTCCCGTCTCTATCACACGTGCCACAGGTTCACCACCACTGTGTTTTGGATTGTGGGGAGGACACACAAGTACGGGGAGAACAGACAAACTCCATTCAGATGAAGTCCAGGGTGAGTTGAATCCAGAATCCAGTGCCCCTCTTAAGACAGTTGCACAAGTTGCAAGTAGATTATTTTTATCCCGTTCCTTTCACAAAATGAATGGATGAACTAAATGTAAATTTGCAAGATTCATTTAAGATATTGTCACAGTGTAATAGTCTGAGAAGCAGTGCAACAATGTAGCAGGTCACACGCTAAAAACTATCTGATTTAAATGAGGTGAGATTAAAGATGGCTTATTTTTCCCCTTGGGGCCGTGATGACTGATGAAGGAGTGAAAACAACTTGTATATTTTGTCCCTTTTCATGGACATGTTTGCACATTCAAACAGTTCGGAAACACGGTAAAATTCACGCTATTTCAAACATTTTGTTTATTAAAGAGACTCAAGGAAATTATTTTTTTGACAAGTCTGAAGGAGTAAAAAGATTTTAGCAATGCTTGTTTAAAGAAAAAAAATAAAAGTTACATTTCAATATTCATAAATCTTTCAATGTGTTTATTACTTTGGGAGAATGAGTAAAAATGGGAATGACAGTACCAAACCTTTTAAACACTGTAAAGACACATAAAAATAGTTATCTATAGATCTATCTATAGACTGTAAATGCACAGAAAAATAAATCTCTTTAAAAATCCAAGTAACTGTGTGCAAATGTAACTGTGTGCAAATGTAACTGTGTGCACATGTAACTGTGTGCACATGTAACTGTGTGCACATGTAACTGTGTGCAAATGTAATTGTGTGCAAATGTAACTGTGTGCAAATGTAACTGTGTGCAAATGTAACTGTGTGCAAATGTAACTGTGTGCACATGTAACTGTGTGAAAATGTAACTGTGTGCAAATGTAATTGTGTGCAAGAAAGAACATTAAGGGGGTTATTGACTAAAGTCTGAATTGTCGTGTAAAGATGTGAACTCACCAGCTAACAGCGGTCACTTGTTATCCAATAGACGGCTACTATCGCAACTCCACTATGGGAATTTTGTCGTGGCCACAGATTTGCTTTAGGAATATTGTCGCGGTCATGGCTTTACTATTGTTGTGGTTGTGAATTTGCTATGGGAATCCACTGTTTGAGAATTCGACAGTCGAATTCCCTCGTTCACACTATGGGGGGGGGGGATTATTGACTAAAGTGAGAATTCGACTGTCAAATTCTCAAATAGTGGATTCCTATAGCAAATCCGCAACCACGACAATAGTAAAGTCACAACCACGACAATATTCCCATAATATAGTTGAGACCACAACAGTATTCCTATAATGAAGCTGTGACAGTAGCAGTCTATTGCAACTGTTTTTGGTGAAGTCACATCTTTATGTAACAATTTGGACTTTAGTCAATAAACCCCTATGTATGCCGGTATTCACTTAAGGTGCAACAGTCTTCAACTTTGATGCGTTAGGCTAGTCAGTCTGTCAATCATGTTCCCATTTACCCCAATTTAATCACACGGGATACAAGATACACTGCATTTTTTACGTGAATCAGTCAGCTTGTGTCAGGATCAGTGCTGATATGAGTAGGAAGGAGTAGGAGGTGGCAGCTAGGGTCTGATACCACAGTGGACTTGACTCTAGCAGGACTCAAGGAGCAGGGTCTAAGAAAAACCCCTTTCACCCAAAGCCCCCGCAAGGAGGTTAGGACTTTGCAACCGTACTATGTCTAGGTTGCGACTCCTGGGACTTGCTGTCCAGAGATGGAGATGTAAGAGACAGGAGGACGGAATGTGTTATCAGAAACCAGGTGATGGTCAGGGCTGGCGGCAACTAGGAGTAAACGATAAATGAAGAACAAGGTCTAGGCAGACAGAGTTCAAGCAAGGTCAAGGTACAGGCTGAGGTCACACACAAAGAAACAATAACTAGACAGAGCCCACCCATGAACATCCAGAGAGTCCTGTAATCCAGTGCATATGTTAGTGTCTGGGCATCTTAAATGGGTGCTTGGCTGGATATGTCACAATGTCAAGTAGATGTCACAGGGGATTTAGGTGTCAATGGAACACACCAGCCACGACCAATATTAGTACAAGATGGCAACCGCGATGGACGCCAATGCTGAACCATGGAGGAGGGGAGAAGGTGAGTAGAATCCCTAACAACTTGACAAAAATTACTGTTCTTTTCCTGAAATCGCATCTGACCGAAATCAAATTAAAATCGCAGTGAAACTACATCAGTCCCATGATGCTTTTCAATCCTAAAGGACCATAAATGGTAGTGTGAAAATAGGCCTAAAATAGATTAATCAATGAATATCCGTGTATCCATGGACTAAGATTGCTAAGAGACTAATCAGTAGTATTGGCTATAGAAATCATCTGCTAAAATTGTATTTATATGTAGATTTATATAAAGGTTTTTTTTTCCTAAATATAATACAGGGAACTTAATCCCATAGCAGTGCATTTGGGTGGGATTGATTAGGATGACATTATGGGGGGACTTTGTAGAGATAATATTGAGTTTAAATTATTACACCATTCTGGGGCTTTTGTACAATTGTGTTATTATTATTCACAGCCTACAATAATCTGTACTCTGTCTGTGTATTCATTAACCCTCCTGTAAGTAAGTGAGATGTGAGAACAGGGGAAAGCATTGGGAGCTGACATTAGACACTGGAATATAAACCAGATTACACGGATATTCTCCTACCCATCAGTTACTCTGGTCAGCAGATAATTTAGTTATTGTAAATTACCCAGTAACCCACTGTGTTTTTGACCAATTTTATTTCATGATAGTTACTGACTTATTTGTCTGTCACAACCTTAAGCAGCTGCTCAATTGTGATTCCTTTAATGTACTGTATATGTATATCTCAGTAACCCACTCATTTGCTTATCAGTTACAGTTCACATTGTTCAGCAGCTTGCTCAAGTGCCTACTGGCTACACTGTACACTGCTCTCTACCCCCCTCAATTGTCAATGCTTAGTTCTACATTGACCATTGCTCTTTAGATTGCACTTTGCTCTATCAAAACCAGTTGCACATCAGTTACACTGCACATTATCCAACTCCTACACTGTACACTGAATACTGATAAGTCACATCTCCAGTCACTGCACACTGCCCAAGCACCTCATTTTCCATCAGGTTGATTATGTATCAACAGTGGCATAACTTCCTCTACAAATTGCTTTTACACAGTTTCATCAAATTCGCCATACTGCCCCTGGTATCATTGATATATACATCAGTGGTCCTGCGGGCAACGTCTGCATCCTAGAATTGGATAACTTGTTTTATCACACTCTGCCAAGGAGATGGAAAAAAAAATCCACACTGTGGAAACATAACTAAGATTAGCCGTGTTTTAAACGAAAAACAAATGTCCGCTTTGCTGGGTTTACAAATTTCTTGTTGCCTATCAGAAGATCCATTAATTCTCTAGTGTTCCAGTTCAGCCATGCATATTAGTGTGTACGCAGGTGATCGATATTGTAGAAATGTTCAAATAAGATCCTCGACCAATGGATCTTCAACAATAAACAATGTAAAATTCCCAGGACTCCTGAGTTTTAAAATCACACGGCAGGTGTTCCGAGATGATAAGCTAAATATCTTATACCGGGAGTAAAGCTGCACAGTAGGTTCCTATTCCGTCCATTGTAAAATGACGACATATATATATTATTTTTATATTCGTTGCTTTTATAAAGGGAATTGTTCATTTCATTGCACCACCTGATCGCAATGCAGTAAAACACACCCGAGCAATACGCAAAAAAAAAAATTCCAAACTAGGGTAAGCTAGAATTAGATAGGAAAATCCCCAGTGAAACACAGGTTATTTAACTGCAAACTGTGCTCCATATGCACAGTAACATAATTCCTCCTTTATCTAGAAACTGCAGATGGAAAGTTGGGTATTTTATTGCAGTTCTGTTCAAAATATTAGATAAGTTGCATAAGCCAGCAAAAAGGCGACAGTCCTACTAATGGCCAGTAGGTATTGTTTTACCTTCTGCTGCAACTTGTGTTATATGAACCCAATGCCATCTGTGTTTCCTTGTAACTGGCAAACGATGAAGTCATTGGTTATTCACGAAATAAAATGTAGCAATGTCCCCAACCTATACAGATGTATAACATTCAGTGAAAAATCTATATGTAGCAATGT
>WMED01005778.1:7305-19147 GCA_019650415.1 Pipa parva
CCACCCCCAAAGTCTTGTTTACGTCTAATTAAATAAATAATTACTTTCAGATCTAATGTGAAAAAAATACAACACAGATATTTCAACCATTTCAAGTGTGTGTTTTTTTTTGTCTGTATTATTTCATTTATTATTTTTCAAGATCATTTTGAGCCCTCATACACGCTGAAGCACATACAGTACATATAGTACATGCAAATTTATAAAACAATTTTTTTAAATTTCAATTCGTATGTCAATACTTTCGCAGTTGCAACTTGTTACATGATCCAAGTATGCGTCAACAACTCACATTCAAATACTGAAAAAGTATCAGTTATTTATTATAATACAATAAAGTAAAGAGTCTATTATAGAAACATAAATTGGTTAATTATGAAAAATGGACAATTGTCACACCGCGGTTTTGGATTCTTGCGCGGAACTATTTGCTGTAGAAAAGAATATGATATTAAATTATATGACTTCAATTAATTAACATTTATATTTAGAGGACTTAATAATGAACAAGCTAAAAGCTGAGCGCCTTTTTGTTTTAATTTATATTTGATCATCAGTGGATGAAGAATACAAATAGAAAAGTTTCATGGATAATTTAGTAAGGGGTTTGTGGAATGAAACATTTGCTTTCCCTTTATTAGGACATTGAATGAAATTTAATTATTAATAGGGGCAGTAGCTTTAGCAGTTATATAGTTATATTCAGGGGGTTATTCACTAAAGTCCGAATTATTGCGTATAGGTGCGAATTCTCCAAGATAAAGACTGTCACAATAGGCTGCTACTATCGCAGTCGCGTCTTTATAATGAGAATATTGTCGCAATCGCGACTTTATTATGGGAAAATTGTCACAATTTTAATTTAAAAAAGTTGTCGTGACTTTACAATGGGGAAATTGTAAGCGGATTTACTATGGGAATCCGCTGATTGCGAATTCGACAGTGAATTAACCCCTCAATCTGCACTTCAAGATAATCTACATTAGTGTTTTTCAACCTTTTTTCTTCAGGGGAACCCTTTGGTGTTGGCAGATTTCTGGCGGAACCTCTACAGAAATTTTTTCGGAACAGAAATGGAAATAGTTTTTTCCCGGAATGGAAATGGAAATAGGATAACTGCTTAGTGCGCATGCACTGGAATGTAGTGCATGCACACTATGCGGCTATAGCATTTATTACAAAAAGAAAGTTTGATGAAGCTGATGTCAGTATTGAATAATAGTGATTGGGACTGTATCCCGCCTAACCTGCATACCCGCACACAGTATGTAGCATGTCGTATTATGTCATGGAATCCCTGGCTTGTCCTTGCGTAACCCTTGGGTTCCGCAGAACCCCGGTTGTAAATCACTGCTCTACATTGTGTCTATAAAGTAAGATATTTAGCTTTAAACATTGGGCTTTAGGGCAATTCCTGTATATGTATTACCTAAATCACCATAGAAACCAATGGGACTGGGTGAGGTCTGTTTAACAACATGGCTGCTATCTGTAAAGATAAATACAGACATAAAGCAATACAATTAATTTAATTTCAAAGATAACATTTTTACAAGTGCTAATGCCATTATTGCCATGCCAACTCTAATGGGAATTTTTTTGGGGGGTGTTATTAATCCTTTAACAAGCAACATACAGCATGTAAGATAAAATACATTATACTCGTACATATCTGCCAATCTGTCTTTAATCTATCATTTACTAAAATCACCAATTTGTACTTAACATTAAAGGAGAACTAAAGCTCAATGAGACTAGGGGTGATACCTAAGGCTAGGTTCACACAAGCATATTATGCGCAGCGCATAATGAGAAAAAATATGGCTATGTGAATCCCTATGTTAGTTACATCGCTGCATCCAGAATGCTGGCTGTCGCATTTTTTCCAGTTTATATATGCCGCGCATAAAATGCGGCCAGATAAGAGGAGCTGTGAACGCTGAGGGAACGTTCACACTGTCGCAGGTAGGTAGTAAGTACAATAGAAAAATACGTGACAGCATAATTTTTTTCTTTTTCACACAAGCGTATTATGCACGGAACATAATACGCCTCTGTGAACCTAGCCTAAGTATGGATGGAGGAAATACGTACCTGCACTCACAGGAAACTCAATCTGTCTTACACTGCAGTGATGCAATCCCGTTCACTTCCTGCTTCCTCTTCAAACTCACTGAGTTGAGAAGAACAGAAATCTAACTCAGGGGCCCACCAAGAAACAAGAGATCAGAAGCCCACCAGGAGACAAAAGATCAGGGTCCACGGGAAACAAAAGATCTGGGGCTCACCAGGAAACAAAAGATCAGGGTCCACCAGGAAACAAGAGATCAAGGACCTACCAGGAAACAAAAGATCAGGGTCCTCCAGGAAACAAGAGATTGGGGGCCCACCAGGGGCTAGTAATCAAAAGACATTCTTCTTGCCTTTTCAGTCTTTATGGTTTGCTTCTACCTTCCTCTTTTTAGCCAAAACCCCTTTCCCTGTTCCTTCTCTTTTCTGGTTGAAGCCATCTTTTTATCTGTTTATTAAACAAATCTCTGCTCTACCTCATTGTTCTCTATGAACACTTAATTTTTTTTTCTGTTGTTAGTGGTCCTTTATATACAGAAATGCCCCCTTTAGTTTTTCTACAGTAAAAATAAGTCTTAGAATTTCTGTGGATTTGTGTACCCGGCTGTTTCCAGTGTTGCATTTATTTTACGATTAAAGCAGCCTCGTATTAAACAGAAATCTCTGCAAACATTACATTTTCCATGCATCGTACTCGCACTGCATTTAAATTATTAATCTTTAAATGTTTCCTTCTCTTATACACTGACATCTGAGAAATGCAGTTAGAGACTCCTTTCTCTTCCCCTATCATCTGTCATCAGAGTGCCCCTGTCTATCCTAATCTTTAAATGTAAACCCCCATGCCCCTCCTCCTGTATGATGACATCATGGAGCTCTAATCCAATCCACTTCTTGAGTTAAAGACTCTTGCCCCTCCCTCATGATGTTTTAATTCCACCCACTGGATGAATTAAAGAACCCAATCCACCCCTGTAAGCCTCCACCCAAAAATTCTCATACACGCTGTAGTATATACAGTACATAGTATATGCAAATTGATAAAACTATTTTTTATTTAATTTCTTACGTCAATACATTCGCAGTCGCAACTTGTTATTGTTCAAAGGATATGTTGACAACTGATAATTGCATATTTAAAATGAGTCAATTATTTATAATAGAATAAAGCAAAGAATCTATTATTGAAATGTAAATTGGTTAATTATGCAAATGGAAAATTGTCATGCGCGGTTTCGGTTTCTCTATTTGATGGAGAAAATGTTATGGCATTAAATGATATGACTTTAGTTAATTAGCATTTATATTTAGAGGTGTAAATAATGAACAAGCTAAAAGCTGAACACCTTTTTTTTAAATTTATACTTGATCAACAGTGGATGAAGATTACACTTATGAAATTTAAATCCTAGGGGCAGTAACACCAAGTGGTTTCCGCATGTGTGTCTAATTGCAAATTTCTTGTTGAGTGCTTTCACATAATTTTTTTTTTTTCGGAATCTTCATCCACAACCTTCAATCAGGCACGTGGGTCTCAAACAGAATGGGACAACCTACAATGAATATAAAATGCCGGGAAACACACGGTAAATGCAAACTGAGTTTATTTGAATTTCTTTGAGTTTACAAGTTATTTTTTGGGGCTTATTCGTAAATGTGACATAAAAATCATCCGTTCAACATTTCCCCAAGTCCCCAATTATAACACTTGTTGTAATGTTGGCGACTTTAATACAGTGAGAATAGTGGGGAACAAATTGTGACAAAATTGCAACAACATCCTTCCTGCCCTTTAACATTTTGTCATTAATGACAAGAAAGATACAGTTGTAAGTGACATTGTCTCCTTGAAACAGATCAATGGGAATCATGGGTATATGACATCATTTGACTTTGCTTGTTCAAATTCACATCATTTCGAGTCGGCTCCTGTATTGACTGACTTCGCCTGAGTACGCGTGAAACAGCACTTCACATCTTCTCCAAGGGAATTCGGCTGTTTAGGTAATAATGAGTAGCGAATACCCGTCAGAGCGAAGAAACATGAAGAGATGTGAATTTGCTGCTTTGATGAATAACCCCCTAAGTGGGTTTTGCAGATTACAGTCATCTGGGTGAGAGTTTATATATAGAAATAAGAAGACTTAATTTCTAAAAAAAATTAAAAATTAACCTCTCCAACCCGCCCCTGGAAAGGTGCCAGTAGGCAATTGACTGGTAGCACTTTACTTCGTCACCTGATCAGAACCCAATTCTATTATCCAATTATTCCTTTAAAGGCCTTGATTACCAAGTCATTCTTTTTTTACAACGTTGTAGACAACAACATCCTTTAACAGTCAAATTATTTACCTTTTCTTTCATGTATGTGTTTAATTGCCGTAGAGTTAATTAGCCTAGCAATGAGCCATACCACAGGGCCTAAACAATAAACTTAGTACCAAAAAAGAATTTCAATTAACAGAAAAAAATAAAATCAAGCCTCATCCTTAATTAACTATCTTGTTGCTAAGAGTCAGTGACCCTTAGCGACCAAACGGATGTAGAGAACCAACTTCTCAAAAAGAAGAAGAATCACAGTCAATTTATTAATCAAGTCAAAGTCAATTCATCCACAGGAATGATAAAAAGAAAAATGAACTTAGAGTGCTTTTATCCACAATGTACTCAAAATGAATTCCAAGGTACACTACCCCTTTAATAAAATGGCAGCCAATAACTACAAGGTTCTCAGGGCCCCCTAAGGGAGCAGTAGCAATTAGGGGACCAGATTGCCACTTGCATTTACAGGAAAATAAGCATGGGTCCCTTGTATAAAGAATTCCGAGGCTGGATGTGTATTGTGCAAATTCCGGAGGAGATATCTTTTCACGAGTGTTACCAGTGCAGAGTGATTTATTAGCCTGGCCGACCTGGCGCTCCCACTAAGCAGCGGATAATGCACTTTTTGTAATGATAATCAGCGTTAGCACTATTGTTCCACAATCCAATTATAGCAGACCTTTTACCGCTCTTCCCGAAAATTAGAATATTTCAATTGGTAGTTGTTATACCGAGCGTAATGAACTCTCAAAGAACCAGTTAATGGAAATCACATTAATTACCACGTGCTGCTCTGTCAGCCAATATTAATATCTCCCCGACATACAACTTTCGCAAATTGTTTTCAGATTTTCTTTTCTACTTTCTCTTTGAATGTGCGAAGAAAAATAAAATTCCCAAGGCCCGGTTAACAGCGACACCTATTATACAGTTAATGTTGTCATCACCGATGGTCCTACGCCACTGACTGAAGCTGTTTTGAGTTAATGGGCCTTAGTGACTAAAGGATGAATTCACCTGTCAATCACTTTGCTACAATTCAAGTTGCATTCCCAAAATAGTCGCAAATTCCCTTCTCATTATTAATGAAGCTGTGGATAGATTTGTCCAACAGGCAGACTGCTGTGGACAAAATCACATGCGAAGTAAGTCGAATAGAAGTAGGATGCAAAGTCATGCGGAGTGATGTGAACTACCCCAATGAAGTGCAGTGACGTCATCCTCACCATATCCCACTGACTGTATATAAGTGAATATTACATCCCTTTCTATGTCTCCCTGTCCCTAGTTCATCCTCACCATATCCCACTAACTGTATATAAGGGAATATTACATCCCTTTCTATGTCTCCCTGTCTCTAGTTCATTCTCACAATGCCCTACTAACGGTATATAAGTGAATATTACATCCCTTTCTATGTCCCCCTGTCCCTAGTTCATCCTCACAATGTGCCACTAACTGTATATAAGTGAATATTACATCCCTTTCTATGTCTCCCTGTCCCTAGTTCATCCTCACAATGTTCCACTAACTGTATATAAGTGAATAATATATCCCTTTCTATGTCTCCTAGTCCCTAGTTCATCCTCACAATGTCCCACTAACTGTATATAAGTGAATATTACATCCCTTTCTATGTCTCCCACTGTCCCTAGTTCATCCTCACAATGTTCCACTAACTGTATATAAGTGAATATTTCATCCATTTATTATTATCAATTTGTTGCAGATGCTATTGGGAAAATGATAATAGGGTTTTACCATATCTCCTGTACATCACTGCAGGACATTCTGGGACTCATGTCAAATCAAGACTATTTTTAAAGGCACGCTGTCCTTACATAACTAGCCGAGATTTAAGGTCTTATTGACTAAAGGGTTAATTCACCTGTGGAATTCAATTTGCTATAATTTGAGCCGCATCATCACAAATTTGCTTCTCACTACTGATGAAGCTGTGGATTGATTGGTTGAACAGGCTATGGATGTAGTCACATGCGTAGTGTGGAGAAGTCAGTCGAATCGAAGTAGGATGCAAAGTCATGCAGAGAGATGTGAACTACCCCAGTGAAGCGCAGTAATATCCTCACCATATTCCACTAACGGTATATAAGTGAATATTTCATCCGTTTCTATGTCTCCCTGTCCCTAGTTCATCCTCACCATATCCCACTAACTGTATATAAGTGAATAATACATCCCTTTCTATGTCTCCCTGTCCCTAGTTCATCCTCACAATGTGCCACTAACTGTATATAAGTGAATATTACATCCCTTTCTATGTCCGCCTGTCCCTAGTTCATACTTTCCATATCCCACAATCTGTATATAAGTGAATATTACATCCCTTTCTGTGTCACCTTGTCCCAGTTGCCACTTTCACTTTTCAATGAATAGTCGCATTACACAACACTGGAGCCCTGCCATCAACTCACCAATTCACCAGTCTAATATGGCAAAATCAATCAGGTGAATTCGAAGCAGTACACCTAGTCACATTGCATCTCTCCTCCACTTAGTTGGTGGTAGAAGTACCTGTGCATGCGCACACAAAATGATGTGAAGAGCTCTGTAAGATTGTGAATATCATTGTCACCCCAATTGGTTATGTGTTTGCCACTTTGCAGAGTTTGCTCAATAAGAGAATATGGGGAATTGAAGAAGAGAGGTGAATTTATAGCTGTAAAATATTCTAAATGCATATGTATATGTTGTACAGATACAGAGTTCTTCGCATCATTCTGAGTGTGTGTGCACAGGTACTTCTACTATTGACTAAGCGTAGGAATGATGCGATGGTGCGAAGGCGACAGGTGAACGGCTCCGATTTCACCTGTTTGACTTTGCCACTTTAGACTAGTGAATTGGGGGGGTTGATGGCAGGGGTCCAGTGTTGCATAAGGCAACTATTCTTTCAAAAGTGACAATGGCAACTGCGACTACGTCACAACATGACCTAGGGACCAGGTGACATAGAAATAGAATATTCACAAAATACAGTTAGTGGGATATGGTGAGACTGAAGTCACAGTCCTTCGAATTCACCTCATTCCACATGACTTCTCATCCTACTTCTATCTGACTGTCTATGCAAAATTACGCATATGACAGCGTTCACCACTGTCCGCCTGTTCAACAAGTATATTCTCCACTTAGAAATTGATGATCTCCGGCACTCCATAGGTTAAAATCAAAGATATTCTCCACTTAGTCATAATGAGAAGTGAATTTGTTACTATTTTGATGATGCAACTCGAATTGTAGCGAAATGAATTCGTCAGGTGAATTTGGACTTTAGTCAATGAGACTCATAAACTCCTTGCAAATGATATCCAGGGTGGCACTGAACCAACTGACAACACTGCAAACCACTGAGTCACTGCCATGGTGCTGATAACCATAGACTTGGGCAGCATGGCAGGTGATTTTAGGATATAGAATATCCTATAGAATAATTTATACACCTGGGTATATAAATCATGTGCAAGTATATATTCGCTCACCCACTTCTGTCAGCATTCTAGTTCACCACCAGAAATCCAGGCCAACCGTTTCATCTTGTGCAGTCTCTATCTCGGCTATGCAAGTGGCCCCAAAGGATTGTGTTAGCGTTCCGTTACACAACATTACGCAGCTGGCTGGTGATGCAATCCAATAACAAGGGAACATTTAGAACACCAAGTTTCTTCTCGGCACAATTTCTGCTGATTGTGCTGTATTTGTACAGTAGATGTTGGGGTGTCAGTGTTGATTGTAGGAATGTTGTAAAAATATGTTTAATATTTTATTTTTTATTTTCAAAAATGAATGGAAATTATATTACAAATATGTATGAGATTTAAGGTCACAATAATCCTACAAATTGTATCACAAACGTGTCTGGTCCCTGCAGCACTCAAGCCGCTAAACTTGCCAGTTAAATAATTGATTTTCAGTCAGAGCACCATTTATTCTCAATATTTCTACTTATTTATCTGCAAGTTTACTTGTAATACAGTGTAGAAACAGTATGCGGATTATAATAAAGAGGGAAAATGAAACTTCATCAGACAGTGGCCCCCAGTGGTGAAATTAGCGTAGAAATAATTGAATCCCAGCATGATTTCTACAAACATTGATATTTATTTTTAAACAAATTATCCAAACCGACAACAAAATATCCAAACATCCCAAGCCAACAACAAAGTCTCCAAACATCCCAAACCGGCAACAAAGTCTCCAAACATCCCAAACCGGCAACAAAGTCTCCAAACATCCCAAACCAGCAAAAAAGTATCCACACATCCCAAACCGGCAACAAAATCTCCAAACATTCCAAACCAACAACAAAGTCTCCAACATCCTAAACCAGCAACAAAGTCTCCAAACATCCCAAACTGAACAACAAAGTCTCCAAACATCCCAAACTGGCAACAAAGTATCCAAACATCCCAAACCGGCAACAAAGTCTCCAAACATCCCAAACTGGACAACAAAGTCTCCAAACATCCCAGAACAACAATAAAGTCTCCAAACATCCCAAACCAACAACAAAGTCTCCAAACGTCCCAAACCAACAACAAAGTCTCGAAACATCCCAAACCAGCAAAAAAGTATCCAAACACCCCAAAACGGCAACAAAATCTCCAAACATCCCAAACCAGAAACAAAGTCTTCAAACATCCCAAACCAGCAACAAAGTCTCCAAACATCCCAAACCAGCAACAAATTCTCCAAACATCCCAAACCAGCAACAAAGTCTCCAATATCCCAAACCAGCAACAAAGTCTCCAAACATCCCAAACTGGCAACAAAGTCTCCAAACATCCCATACCAACAACAAAGTCTCCAAACCAGTTGCAATAGAAAGAAAATTAGGCTGCTAGCAATCCTTGATGCCGTGTATAAGCCGGGTGCCAGGAGAAGGGCGTGACTGTGGCGATCAAAATACAAAAATAGACTCTCCAGCACTCCAATCCGTAAAAATCATGGCCATGATTAAGCGCCTAGGCACGAAACGCGTAGGCCTTATGACTCGGTTTATTGTTTTTATCTTTTTGACCATGAGGTCACAATAAAGTAAGGATTTTTACGGATTGGAGTGCTGGAGAGTCTATTTTTGTATTTTGAAAGTCTCCAAATCAACAAAAAAGTCTCCAAACATCCCAAACCAACAACAAAGTCTCCAAACATCCCAAACTGTCAATAGTGTATTAAAAGCATTAGAATAAGTACACAAAGCCATAAAGCCAAGAAATTTGCAAGGAACTGGTTAAAATGAAACCTATCCATTGACATTTGTCAAATTAAAAATAATCGAAAAGAAGAACCATGCACAGGCAGCTGTGCTGCAACTCTTTATTGGGTGAAGGTAAAACACGACATGATTGGGGTCTTACGCCCTTTAACACTTGAAACATGTTGTGTTTTACCTTCACCCAATAAAGGGTTGCAGCACAGCTGCTTGTGCCTGGTTCTTCTGTTTGATTATTTTTAATTGACTTATGGTTGGGGGATTGCACGGTGCTCCAACAAAGAAACTGTGCCTCAATTAATCATATCACCTATCTCAGACCCAGGGAGAACCTGTACATTATACCATTGACATTTGTGTTGCTGAGTGACAGGCTTTCTTGGCACAGGGATACAGGTATGAGGTCACCTTTTTATTTATTTTTTTTTCCAGTGCATCTGCTGAGGGAGATGTATCCTGGACCCCCACCTCATAGGGAGACTTGCTGTAAAATAGTGACTGAGCACTGAGGAGGTGCTGTGGGAAAGGGGGCTTATCTTGCTCTGGGCTTGGACATTTAAGAAAACCAATGAACAATTTTCATGTTCACAGGTATATGCACAGTTTAAAGGTGTGTATATATTTTATGCTTTTACATTACACACCTATACAGTAAAAGTTTATCAATGTAACCCTGGAGCAGCTTCCATTGTACGAAAATCCTGCTTTATTCCTAACAACGAAAATGGTTTTACACTCTCCCCTCTGCTTTAAAAAATATCCTTTTATATAAGAGGTTGCACAGTGAATTTCACTCTAATTTATGAACTCCCCTGAATTCCTCAGTAATTCATTGGAAATCTGATGCTGACAATGAACAGAGAGTCCTATTCTGCTTTTTATTGTGTAGTTTATCAATAGAACTCCTTGCCATTTGTTTGATAAATCTACACCAGATTGCTGGAAAGAATGGAGAATGATGTGGTATTTTGGCTCATATCATTCCTCGTGGCATGCTGTGGACTCCAAGTTGCAGAATAAAATGATGTTTTTTGCCATGATGGAAAAAAAAATTGCCTGTTGACTAGAACTTGTTTCCTCGCTGAATTTATCAGCAAGAGATTGTCACAATCTTAGGACTGCAAATGACATGGCCATGGAACGTGCCCTCTTGCTTTGTTCATTTGTACATTTCTCCTTTAGGGGCTAATTCGTCAAAGTCTGAACAGCTGCGTAAAGGTCAGAATTCCCATTAATTTGCCACTTTCTCATATTTGGGTTTTCATCAGAGTCTGTGATGTGGCCAATCTGTATCAGTTTGGACTCCTACATCAGTCACAGACTTACAGAACACTTTGTACCACTTTGTGCATTAGTGTTCAGGCAGTTCACCTATTCATTAAGGGGAGAATTCACCATTCAGCGAAGTGAGCTCCTAAGCCTTCGGCTCACTTCACATTAAAAGGATTCCCGTCTCGGCTAGGCAACTCTTTTGGTCTCGCCGAGATGGGAATCCCTTTAATGCGCATGCTGATTGCTGCGTGTTAAAGTGTTTCCATAGAAAGCTCACATACATTCCACCAGATTTTATTTATTTTCTTTTTTCACTCGTTCCCACTATAGTGCTGGTATATAATATAATATAATATAATATAATATAATATAATATAATATAATATAATGTGGAATAATTTAATTAGAGTTAACAGTACTAATCCACATCCATCTGAGCCCAAGGTAGCATCACTGGTATGTAAATATGATAATAAACAACATCCAGCACTGCAGCACCCCATACTGTTGTGTATTTATATGTTTATCACTATTTTCGTATATATATATTTAATCAGCATTGTCCCATCTGCAATTAGGGTGTACATGTGCTTTGTCTGTATGTAGCCCTGCATGTTTATACAGCTTATCTCTTATGATAATGCACATATGTATGTATCAGGGCCGGTTCTAGCAATGGGCGATGTGGGAGACTGCCCAGGGCGCAATCTATTTGAGGGGCACTGTCACCCACATTACCCATAGCTAAACTATCAGCATTACAACTATTCATAAGAAAGCTTTGTTCGCCACTAGATAAAAGTCCACGCGCAGCGCAATGACAATCTGAATAACAGCTACATTTACTGGGGCATATTTAGAGGAGGAACATACAGGATTTGTGAGGAATGGGGAGAACATACAGGCTTTGTGAGGAACGGTGGAGGTACATACAGGCTTTGTGAG
>WMED01005779.1:0-19147 GCA_019650415.1 Pipa parva
ATACATTGATTGCTGTTCTGTACTGCAGTTTTTTATGATCTTCCTCATTCTGAAATCTATAAGCCTCAGCTCAGTGTTTTTACCATATGGGGATAATTTATTGCATTTTCATTCTTAATGGTAGCCTTAAATGACTTTATTGTAATAAGCAGATATTGGATTTATGTAACAACATTTTTAAGGATGTTGGTATGTTCAAGGTCCTAATAAAATGTATTGATTCAACTTTAAATTTAGTTTGGTGTGCCTGTAATACCAGAGTTTCTCTTTCCTTCTTATGTTATATATGTTTCAGCAAAGAAATCTACTGCTTGCTTTGAGATATTCAACACCTGCTGATGGATTAGTAATGTATAGTTTAACCATAAACTTAAAAATCAGGACTGGTACTGGAGGAAGCAAAGTAAGCCATTTCTATGGGTCCCTGACTTCAAATGGGTTCACAAGTGTTGGACTGGCCTACCTGTGGTTCCGACACAAGTGGGCCCGATTACCTAACACAGCCATCCCCTGAGCAATACTATTATCTCTTCTGAATTGTGGCTGCATTAGAGAGCTATGGAGCATCTCACAGAATCGCTCCATTATCACCCAGGATCATGCTATGATAAGAATGGACTAAGCAGTTATCCATCCTTTCATAGTGTAGTGTAATCCCATGAGATAAAGAGAGCAACATACTGTTTCCACAGTTCCTAATACAGCCAGTGTGCAAGAGAGACAAGTTTGGTTAATGTGGTGTACAAGTATGCAAATGTGTATGTGAGGGTGTATGCATAAATGTGCAAATGTTTGTGTGTATGTGCAAGTATGAGTTTGCAGATGTGTGTGTGTGTGCACATGGAAGTGTGTGCATGCTTTTCAAGGCATATCTTTTATCAGAATACAGACAGATGGAACGTGGGGCCCCAGTTTTCCAGTTTGACACTGGAGATTCCAGGATTCCCAGTCTGACACTGGGGGTGCCTTACGCCAGATGAAAAAAAGAATTACTGAGTGGCACTCTCACAACCCTGGCAGAAGCTCCCTTGGCTTAGAGACCTCTGCTGCACTGGCTGTGTCACTCTCGAATAGCAAATTAAATGGAGATGCAGGGCTGACAAGGATTCCACTACTAGTTTTGCCCAGGGCCTCGGTTTGTCCAAAGCTATTTAAAAACATTGTTTATTTTTACTGTGAACTGAAGGCATCTGACCAATGACTATTGTAACTTATTGACACTTGATCATTGACTGAGCAAATTAACTCTGGGCACTGAATGATACCTAAAGCAGGTTGGCATAAAGAGACATTGAAAATTCTGTTATGTTGTGTGAAATAAGTTTGGCATTAAATGTGGGAGATCAATGAATCCATGTAAAAAGCATAATGGCAGAAGTTAAAAAAACTGAAACGTGATCAATTGCCATATGTTCAACTATGGAGCTATTAAACTGCATATTATTAAGTGAGAAACGGAATAGTTCAAGTAAGTTAACAATGTATTCATAAATCATTTTCTACCAGGTAGCAGTGTTCTGTATATAGGCAGACAAAAAGGCAGTTTACTTTTACCATATAATACATCCATCACTAAATAAGAATAATTTATTAGACCAAGATTACTCAACATGACTAAGTACTAAACTATGCAATTCCTTTATCCATAAATTGTCGATTTAATGGCTTTCTATTTTTAGAACTATTGTGTCTCTCTTTCCAAGACATCAAGTATACAGCATAAAATTAGCTTTTAGGATTTTAGAATTTATTTTTCTCTGCACCATAAAAAAACTCCAACTAACACTTGATCATTAATAAAACCTGTTTCCTAAAGTTTTATAGGGGTTATACTGAAATATTTAGTGGCAGCCTCTGGGTATAAATGCTCTTAGTCTGAAACCAGTATTTTAACAAGGAAATATGGCAGTGATGCATGAGTTTCATTACAATCTGTTTTACATTTTTTTTGCTATTTTTTTTCAAAAGTTAAAGCTTTATTTAGATATGAAATTTATATGTAAAACTTTGCTGCTGAAAAAACTAGACAGAACAGTGTATTTGAAAACAAAACAAACTAAATTCTTAAAAATAAGTAACATACTGACAAGGTAATGTACTGTAAGATAGTCAGTATGTGTAGTTTTTGCCAGTAGCACAATGCCTATACCTATTTTACAGATTGTATATATTGGCTGTGTGTTTCTGATGGCTGGGGTTGCAATTAACTGTGGTAATATTTTTCATCTAATTTTATTGGACTGATATTTTTATGAATGAAATGCAGTGAAATGAAAAGTCTATTCTCTAAAGTCCAAATTGTTGCATAAAGGTGTGAATTCGCCAGCTAAAGACAGTTGCAATAGATTGCTTCTGTCGCAGTCACGTCTTTACAATGAGAATATTGTCACAGTTGCGACTTTACAATGGGAGAATTGTTACAGTCGCGGATTTGCTAAGGGAATCTGCTGTTGGAGAATTCAACAGTTGAATTTGGACTTTAGAGAATAACCCCCTAAATTTATTTAAAACTGATTTTTAAAAAAATCATCGCGATGACAGAAAATATATGTGGAAAATAAGTGTACTTGTACAATTTTCCATAGTAAATTCGTGACTGCGACAATATTCTCATTATAAAGACGCGACTGCGACAGTAACAGTCTATTGCGACTGTCTTTAGTTGGTGAATTCACACTTATACGCAACATTTTGGATTTCAGAATTTGGGTCACAGGCCAGATTGCACCGTGTCATGCCCGTGGGCCGTAGGTTGGGCATCACTGATTTAGAGACTTTAAAATATAATTGTAATTGCAATTTTATTCCACTGGAGATTGGATATTTTCATGACTATATGTGCATAGGGTGGCATAATGATCATAATGACCCTTTTATTCAGCAGTATGTGGCAGTGCTAATTATAAATTATCTCTATAGCATGTTGGTGATAGGTGTTTGCTTTTAAAAAACATGAGATTGAAACATTAAACTGCAAAGAGGTGTTTCTGTAGTTGATCTAATTTGCTATTCCAATTAGATAGCGAACAATGAGTCATATTGCTGACCAAGCTATCCATGCTATACCTTAGTATGGATATGGAATGTGATGTGGATGACGCTCCTCTAGGCTGATAGATCAAAGCTGTAGGCATGAGATACATTTTTGTTGATAACTTTACCAGTCATTGTTTGTCCTCTAAAGATTTACGTATTGATATTAATCCAGGTCAGGCACTAAAATTTAAAATGGTAGTCATTTTTCACTACCTGGCCAAAAAAAAAAAAAAAGACTTAATTCTTTTAAAGGACCAGTATCAATATAAAAACAAAATCCTATTTCTTTTGATATGGCAGTTACTCCTTATAATATTTGGCAGTGGAATTCCTGATTTTTTGTTGTCTCTCTCTCTCTCTCTCTCTCTCTCTCTCTCTCTCTCTCTCCCTCTCCCTATCTGCTGTTTGTAGCCAAAGTGAGCTTTCTAAAGCAATTAATGAATGTATATCTAAATTTCCACAAAAACAATAGCACTAGGCAGTGGTTTGTTTCTTTAACAGATAGCTACAAAGAAAAAAAAATCAAACTCAAAATAATACAAATCAGGAATTCAAAGAGAACATTTTTCCCAGTAGAAATAACAGTCATGGCAATCCAAATGGGATTTCTTTTCTTTTTCTGATTTTATTAGTCATTTAATATAAAAACAAATGATAGATCTTCTTAGTACCCATTCAAAAATGATGTAAAAAACTAATTTTCAATTGCAAAAACTTTTTTTACTCACTGTAAAAGACACTAAAAGAGAGAGAATTGCCCCATTAATACTATTTTGAGAATATTTAGGTGACTAGAAGCAGTGGTGTATTGTAGCAAGTTTGTCATAAATAGCCATATTGTAGAGAATGGACAATCTGGTTGCCAGTATTGTGGTTTAGAATAGTATTATATAAATTACAATTCATTTAAATGACAGACAATTTCTAGCCTATGTTGGCACTTGGTCCCAACATTATTAAGCCTTTTGAGTGAAATGTCACCAAAATCTCTGCCATAAGCCTCCTAAGTCCAACTTTCATTTGGCAAAGTAAATTCTGCATATACTCACCAGTATGCTGTAGGTGAATTGTTACTTTGACACATAAAAAAATACTTGCAACAAAAAGACACAAAGTATTGCTGAAATATTTCTGTTCTAGAGCTTATCATCAACTATGTCAATTAGAATGTTGAGTACGCATGCAGTTAACTAAATCTGCGGGATGCAAAATCCATTTAGCTGTGAAAATATTACCCTGGCAGGTCAAAGAGGACTGAGAGATTTTTTGTAAAACTTAATTTTTCCAAGAGATATTACAGCAGGAAATATAAATCATTTCCATTATGGTAAAAAAAACTACCAAAGTTAATTTTGGTATTCACACATATCTCATTGCAAACAAACCATCTCACTGTACCCAGTGCAGACCCAAATCAGATTTAGATATGAGTGTATATAGAACCAAGTTGGATAGCTTTGTTGAATATGAGATGTGAGATTGTAATCATTCTTCAATAGGTTCCTCAGCTGTTGCTCATGGTTGCAGTGCCTACTATAAGTTATGCTGCCTGCTCGATTTATAAGACAATGTCATGCCATATAATGCACATGTTTCAACAACATGGCTTCATCATAAGAGACTGCAGGTGCTAGACAGGTGCTCCTGTAGTGGAGATCCCTATTGCAAACATGTAGCACATTATGAAGTGTAACATAACATACCCAGCAGCTGAATAATTTTATCAAGCAAGGGATAAAATTCCACTTACTCAGCTACAACAACTGGTGTCCTCACCAGTTAGTGAACATAGTTGAAATAGTTTAAATAAAAGGTGTTGTAACACAGCTATAAACATGCTCTTGCCTCATTGTTTTTGGAACATCTTGAAGGCATCAAATCAACATAGTTGGTATGGTGTGACATAAAGAGTCTGTGATATTTTCCACTAATAAATATATAAAAGACACAAATCACTATTTCCAATTGCATTTTACCTGCGGTCCTAACTTTTCTGGAAATGGTTCTGCATTGGAGTTGGACACTTGTGCTGATTCAACTAATGTGACAAAGAAATAATAGCAGTCTATTCAGTTTTAAACCCTAGTCTAGTTTGGATATTAAGAAAGGTTCCTGCTATAGCAAATGTATTGTCCGAAACCATTACAAATTCTGACTGTCATACACAAAATTCTTAGGATAAGCATTCATGGGCTTTTATTTCATGTGTTTATGCTGGATTGGACTGCTTAGTTAAAGCACTTAAACATATAAAGAAATTGATAAAATGCAAACATATTCAGAGGTTTTTTACTAGTCCTGTACTGAGGTCTCGTAACCCATAGCAATTAATGAGAAGTTTTGTTTCTTTCTGATAGCTCTTATATAAGTGTATGGTAGCTATGGGTTTTTAGACCTCTGTAAACAAATGACTGTGTTGACAAATTCCCCCTGATTTTGATGTATACGTGTACATTTAATTGTATGTTTTTCCATTAGTACCTTTTTGGAGCTTTCATCAATTAATGGCCAAAATCAAATGCAATGGGATTATCTACAATGATTACAAATTACTATGAATTTTTACATTTCTAATTCCTCTTTAGGATGTGTATTAGATGTTTATTAGATGTGCCACTGTTCTGAAGGGACACAGAGCCTCATTGACTAAAGGAAGAATTCACCTCGCTACAAGTTGAGTTGCATTGACAAAATAGATGCAAATTCACTTCCATTATTGAATAAGCTGCGAATACTCTTGTCAAACAACTGAACAGTGGAGAACGCTGTCAGATGCATAGTCTGGCGTAGCCAGTCAGATAGAAGCAGGATAAGAAGTCATGCGTAGTGAGGCAAATTTGTCAAGTGAAGGCCAGTGACGTTAGTCTCACCATATCCCACTAACTTTATTCTGTGAATATCTATCTCTTTCTATGTCACTTTGTATCTAGATCATGTTGTCATTTAGTCGCAGTCGCATTATCATTTTTTAATAAATAGTCACCTTACGCAACACTGGAGCCCTGCTATCAACCTTCAATTCACCACTTTGAAATGCCAAAGTCAAACAGTTGAATTCAAAGCAGTAAACCTATTCGCATTCACACCTTCGACACATTCCGCAGCTTAGTCAATAGTAGAAATATCTGTGCATGTGCACGCAAAGTAATGCAAAGAGCTCTGTAAGTTTGTGACTATCGTAGATGCCCACATTGGACACTTATTTGTCACTTCCCAGAGTTCAGTCAATAAGTGAACATGGGGAAGTAGCAAATAGATGTGAATTCAGAGTTCTACGTGGCTATTCAGACTTTAGTCAATATAGCACAAAATTCACATTATGATCAAAGACTTACTTTGATAGTTGTAAAATTTTTGTTATAATTCAAATGATTTATAAAACTCCCAATATCATCTAAGAGTTACTGTGCCAGATTCCAAAATACAGTACATTTCAGTCAGCAGAGCTCAAACTATCTCAATGTACAGGATTTGGGAAGTCTACATTAACCCTCAGTGTACCAACAAATAATGGGTACCAGAAATTTGTATGCTTAACTAAACAGCAGAAATGTTATTTATAGCAAAACTGGTGAGAAGCAATTAAGACAAGACACATGCAGAATCTAACATAAATCATTCATTACTAAGTTAAGGTAATACAGCAGTAAAGCATATTGTGAAGGTCAGCCAGTGGGACTTTCCTTTCACCCACAGCACATTCTAGGGCCTATCTGACCACTTAGATTATATTTTCAAATGGAAAAGGCCATAAACAGATATTCCTCCCACTGTGTTATGTCAAAGAACTACCCACTCACAGTAGGCTAAGGCATGCTACAGAATCCTAATAGATCAACCAGTAAGTAGGGTGGATGCAAATGAATGCCTAGAAACACACTAGAAACATCATTACATAAACACCAAGAGCCCATCCATCGAATGTGTTTAACACCTCACTATGCTTAATCATCACACTTTAAGCAGTCTTTTAAACCAGACTTCCATTGGGCATATATATATATATATATATATATATTGTGAGGGTGTTGTATTTGAAGGTATTATGCCCCAATTATGCAGACATACTGCTGGGGTTCAGTCCAGAGTTTGTAAGTCACCCCAGCTGCAGGTTAGAACCTAATTAAAAGGCAGCTGGGAGAGCCAGTTGGGGGTTGGAGTTGGAAGCTTGATAGTTGTTTTCTGTGGCTGATGCTGAAAATACATGTGAGAGAAACAGGGACTAGTGGTTAAAGAGGAGACAACCCAGTAGAAGGGAAGGTATTCTGTTTTTGTTAACCAAACCTGTATGGAGTGCAGTTACCTACTGTGTTTTTGACCAAGGACTTTTCCTGTTAAAATTGCTATTTTTTTAAGTGACTTTTGTTTTGCCAAAGAAAGGCTGTGTTTTAAGTTAATTTTTTCCTTTTAATAAACATGTGAATATGAAAGAAACTCACTGTTTGCGATGTGTTAAACCCTAAAGGCTGCTCCAGCACTTGAGTGATTCCCTATAATATATATATATTAGTATTAAGTCAAGAAATTTGAAAAAATTTACATCTTTACATATTAATACAGCTCTTTTTGCTACATGCACCCTCTGTTTATTACATACCTATGTCACATCTGTGCTGGAGCCCCTAGAAACAATGCAAATATTATGCTATAATTGAGAGTAGTGAGCCTTAAGCTACTGTAAACGGGTCAGACTGGCTTACAAAGAAGGCTATAAAATGCCTATTGATTAGCGATTGGCTGTCACCTTTCAATATTGTCATTTATTTGTGCTCTTTGTAAACATATCCAATGTTAATTTTAAGCTTGGAAAGCATGAAAAACTTAATTACGCTCCTTAAAATTACAGTACTTAGCTAAAAAACCATGGCATTTACAGTATGCAAAACAATGATAAGGGAACACAGATACTAGTGAGTATATATACAATAATTTGAAGGCTTATTAGAGGTACAAGGCTGTAAAATACATTTATTTTCTCATCAACATGTGTGTTAGTTTGTGCTTTTGCCGACTCCCTATATTAATTACATTTACATGTACAGTTACAATTGCATTACATTACATTTACATGTACTGTAGAAAAGAAATGAAGGGATTAACCTATTGGCTGAGCAAAAAGGTATACAATGTTTTGGAAGAGGATTAAAAAAGATTGCTTTCAGGTAATGCACTATTGCAGGGGTAGGCAAACCATGGCTCTGGAGCCACATGGGGCACTTCAGCCTCCTTGTTGTGGCTCCCTTCTGCCTTGACTGACAAATGAAAAATAAAAAACGGTCATTAATGTAATTTTGATTTATATATTATTTTATTTTTATTATTCTTTTCTTCTGTTTGTTGTATTCTGATGTAACAGGTAAAATTTAAAAAAAAAAAAAAAAAGATTAAAGCTTTTAAAAGTTTCGGAGCTGTATTATGTTTTGCGGCTCCAGACTATTTTTCCTTAGTGGAAGAGGGGGAAAAATGGCTCTTTTGATAGTAAAGTTTGCCGGCCACTGCACTATTGTATTGTAAGCATACTTTAAATAGGAAATGTTGTATCTTCAGATTATATAGGACCAGCAAAAACCTTCATGCTACTAAATCCACTTGGATAAGGCTCTAAAATTGTGAGGTTCAGTTCAAAATATGTGTAAATTTCAGTCTGTTTATTTCAAAGTTGTTCAATTTCTTTCATTTAGAGCAGTGGTTCTTAACCAGGGTTCTATCGAACCCTAGGGGTTCGGTGAGTCGGTCTCAGGGGTTCAGCAGAGCCTCTGCCACGGAGGTCAAGACATAGAGGTCAAGTGATTTATCAGTAAAGGAGGGTTCAATGAATGTGCATATGAAACTGGTGGGTTCGATAGCTCAAACAAGGTTAAGAACCACTGATTTAGAGGGTCGTTTTATTGTCACAACCCTATATTGTGATCCCCTAAAATGATACCATAATAAAAAGTGAAAAGTCAAAGGCCACTTAAAATACCTTGAAGAGCTGCATAAAGCCCCTGAGCTACTAGTTTGATAGTTCTTGCCCATTCTGATTACATTTCCACCATGTAATAGTGTCAAAATGTATTTCGGAGCAGACTTAATGCATTCCATAAGTGCTTGTAGTTAGACATGTAGCTACTGTAAGTATTTCAATAATATTGAAATGTATAATGAAATATGCAGTAAAAGACTTGCATAATTTAAAAAGCTCTCACATTTATCATGCAAGACCCCCCCCCCCCCCCCAGACAAATATCAGTTTAATGTGGCACCACCTAGCACTGAAATAGATAAGAGATATTTGATTATTTTATAAACCTGTTAATTGGCATTTCTATCGGTGCTTAATTATTGGGTACCAGTTTATGCTGCCTAATCTTGCATTAAATGACAGGGCTTAGGATCATACATTAGACTTTTCCACGGCCCAGCAGGGGTTATTTTTTTCTAGAAAGGATGTTGGTTATTTTATTGTTTATCTGCAATTAAATGACAGCTCCCTTTGGTAAATGTTATTGGAGCCTTTGCAATTCTGAGCAAAAGCTTCAAAGAAAAATTTTCAGTAAAAATAGTTACTATCCCTTGGGAGGTATAACACTTTTTGTGTGTGTGTGCAGAATGTGCAGACCCATCTTGGCACTAAGCCTAGAAAGAGCTAAAATAGGTCACAAGTTTAATGATGAGCAGTGCATTATTTAATATACTATGATATAGATAAAAACTGTGCGTATGTGTATAGTGTTTGTATATACGTATATGCTGTGTGCATCTGTATAATGTGATCTTATTGTTCTTACCATAAAAATGTTTATTAGTCTTCATTAGCCTCACAGTCCACTCTTTGCTTTGTAAGCAAATATTATTTTAATGGTTTGTAACAGATTGCAAAAACCTGCGGGAGGTAATGTATTATACAAAGCTCATCTGATTACAAGCAGGAGAGAATAAGAGGTGGAAAATGATGCCATGCTGGGATATTTGTATGTTTTGACTGTTTTTTTTTTCCTGAGTAAATATTTCATCAAAAGATCAAAAATAAAATAGATGATCGAATATTTCTTTTAAGTTTTTTTTCACAATGCTGTTTTGACCATAAAAGTATTGTGCTCTGTGTAGCCCTGATAAAGTATTGCTGTAAATGAAAGATTATTTATTAATCCTTAGAGTTACAATCACAAAACCATTAAGATAGTAACCTCTTCCAAAACTTACTTTTATGGATCTAAAGATCATCTCCATATATTTTCTTTAAAGACTGCTATTTTTTCTATATGTAATTAAAGTACAGTTTTATGCAGCTGATTAAATAGGAGGTTGGTGGGGCCACACTGGCCAATTACACAGTGACAGCACAGCAGTTTCAACTGGCTGGTTGTTCTTGTACAGGAGGCAAAATCTTCCAACTGGTCAGCAATCAAGTGGTCAGGCAGGCTGGAAGGAGGGTCTGCCAAAGGTAAAAAAGTTTAAAATTGTATATTGGGCAATAAGCTTATCTGAATAGACTAAACCTTAGGCTGACAAATAGATTTAATTAACTAAGGAAGATAGTGTGATATTTAAGACTTGTTTGCTGATGTTGGTGATTATTACTTCTACAGGAACCAAAACAACCATCTGTAATGATAAAGATTTGTTTAGATCAAATCTGTCTTTCTCTATCAGCTAGGTACTGTGACACACACATTTCTAAAAGATGGCATCTGTAAATATGAAAGTGCAGACAACTACTCACAATAGGTTGGCACACTGATCACTGAGTGCATAAACCTACAGTGGGTAAAATAAGGGCAGGTTGGTGAAGTGACCGGAACTGGATAAGGCCCTCTCAGTTAAATCCCTGATACTGCATGAAAAAGTGGATATGTTTGCTGAAATGAATTTGGCATGCAAGGTATTGTATTGTAGTGAGGTCAATTCAGAGTATTTATTAAACTGCTATTGTTGTGGGGAGAGAACATGTTATCACAAAGTGATTTCTAAGTGCAGTCAGGTGAATAGTAGCAGTGGTGTAATTTAATGAATTAATCATGAGTAGATATATTGAAGTTAAAGGGGCACTATAGTGCTGATATAACTGCACACATACATATAAAACTCCTTTATACTAAGCCAATTGCTGACACAAATAGTTAAAAAAAAGTATAGGGAAGAAATAATACTTGCTGTTTGTTTCCCTTAATTAGTTTTCCTGAGAGCTGACATTTTCATCCCCCTCCCCCCGCTCGCACTCCTCTTTCTGTTCTGCAAGTCAGGCAACATGACAAGAAAAAGCTGCCTGCTTGCTATTGGTTAAGCAATGTGCTGACCTTTTGGCCACATACATTAATCTTGGAATGCAGAAGATTACAGAGGGAAAGCTGACTTGTGCACATGTGCTAAGTAGTAAGTAGGGCATAAATGTACAGGAGAAGGGTACCTTTTCATGGAAAACTGGCCAGTACACATCACACACACATTTCTTGGTGCAGGAGTTTATCACTGCTGTCTACTCAATCATTCCATGTCACATGAAACATCTACTGGGGAGAAACGCTTCTCACTAAGGTATAGTACTGCATATGTAAAGATGTAATTTGACTATAGTTCACCTTTAAGTGATGTTGTCTTCACAAAGATCTGTTTAAAGAAGACAATGTCAGTGTAACTATTTCTTTGTAAATGAATGTTTACATATTGGCAATATGTAAGGGGGTACGTGAAATGTGTAGCCCTTACTAGGAGAATGCCGGGATCTTGGTGAGATTAGAAGGGTAATGGGGTATGCCATATAAGGTGCTGGGTGGTGTACAGCAGAAGGAATGTTCTGGATGGGGGGGAGGAGTAACACCCCAGGAGAAGTGATTTAGGGTGCACAATACAGGAAGTGAGGGAGTTAGTTGCTAATTGGCCAGAGTCGGAGTTGAAGTGCAAAGCTATTGCAGTGTGTGGCTCCTATGGGACATAGGGGGAATGGTGAGAAGGTGATATAGGAGACCCTATGTAGAAAGAAGATACTCTGGGTGGTATACCCTGGAGACGGGTGACCTGAGAATAAGTTATACTTTATTTTGGAGTGGATAATAAAGAGGATCTACTTTTTTGCACAAATACTCCGGCATGGACAGTGTTTTTATGGCCCTGTGCTCCGGAAGGCCTGAGAAGGAAGAACACATCTGAGTAAGTGTCTTTTGGGGAAAAAGAGAATATCTATCCAATCCTTTATTTTTCACTAACTGGGTAAAGGGGAGAAGGGAGAACAGAAGGTCAGGAAGTCATAACGTAAGTCTGGAAGATTTATTGCACTCCCTCACTCTGGCCCCGGTTACAAATATGCAGACACTAATATAAGAAAGAACAATGACACAATTTTGGTCACCAGTTTGCTAATTATAATTATTATTACATTTACACTTGGTGTGGTTTTGGGATTGGATTCGGAACAAATTTAAATAACAAATAAACAAATTTTCTCTGGTGAATTTCTGCGGCCCTTAAGCATTGTTATCATGCCATTTGGATGTGATGGCCTTGAATATTTATAAATATTAGAACTGACTGAACTGTTTTCGCTTTGAATCGCAAACCAGCTAATGAGCCCAAACAAGAGATTTAGGGGGGAATTCAGCAAGCAGCAAAGTGAGCTACGATGCGTTTGGCTCACTTTGCAAATGGTAGTATGCGCATGCTGATGTCTGCGCGTAGCTCACTTCGCTGCTTGCTGAATTACCCCCTTAGGGAAAATACCACATACTTGATGAAGGGGTACATCACATTATGATGTGGTAGGAATGTTTAGAAGTTCAGTAGAACAATATTTACAAACAACACAGTATCAGCACTTAAGGAACCAACCAATTATTGACCTGTATTTTACAAGTAAATGTAAGTCTTGGCAATTATACCATACCATAGCGATTTGGGATAAGTAAGGAATGTTTCTACTGCAAGGCACTGCAATGCTGAATTGGCTACTGTTCTGCATAAGTTTTTATTTACTTGCTCTGGATATGCATGGAAGAGAGATTCAAAGGTAAAATGTAGCAGATCATGTTTTTGTATTTTCTGAAACACACATACTATGTTACTATGCTGCCATTATATCCACAGAGTGTCATGTAAAACTACCCAAATCCCAGGGGAACCACTTAGAATCCAGTCTCGGCATGTGTTTCTACCTATAGCAGCAACCTTTAGCTTCGGAAAGAGCCCTCTGCTACTCGGATGCCGCCAGGTCTTAAAGGCAAGAGATTCCCAAGTGTTCCTCAAGGGCGAGCTAGGGTACCAAATGTACACTGTGGAAGCAAGAAGGAAAGAGTTCTCGTACAAGACGGGTTGGTAACAAATTGGAGGACACAGGATCAGAATCAGGAGGCAGGAACGTAGCCAAAAACAGGCCAGGAATCAGGAACCAGGAAGTCAGAGTCAGGGACACAATGTAGAAAAGGGGCTTAGGCACAGGATACATAGGACACAGCCCAGGTGCTTTCTGGACAAGCCAAATAAGGACCAATCTGAGACAATGCATAGCTGCAAGTTCAGGGTTTAAATAAGGATACTAATCACTGAATGCATTGCACCTGAGAAATGATTAGCAGCTGATCCCTAAAAAGCTCACACACATAGCTCTGCTGCAAGTCAAACAAAAATGAGTGAACCCAGATTCCTACAGGTCTGGGTTCAACTCCAGGCAGAGACACATGTATGTTACACAAACGAATACTAGGCCCACATAGCCTAGATGGTAAAAATAGACCCGAAGATCTTCTCCAGTGGCATACTTACAGGGGTCCTGCTATCGCTGAGATCCCTGTAGTGCACTGTGGGGAGAGGTGCTGATCATGTGCCATCTCGAGTGAAGGGTCTGGTGCAGATCTGGGGTCCTCCTCCCCACAGTACTGTCCCTGATCTTCTCACTGTTGCCAAAATAACAAATGGCTCCGATTATTACCACTATTCAATTCTACCCTTCATATTCCTATGACCCAAAGCATGTCTAACCTATGGTTTGTATGTTTAAGGTTAGTGATTTAACTTGTTACTGTGGGTTTTAAAAATAACAATATAACAATAATTATATTATTATTAGTTTCCCCATATTAAAGCACAACAACATATCCAAAATATTCAGAAATTGCAGTTGATTTTATGGCAATACTTATTTATGTTGACGATTTGGTGGGAGTTTGTTTTCTTATCTTGCTATAAAGAACATATGGCTTAATGTTTGATATGAAATTAATCTTTCAAAAACCCGTAAATGTGGATTCAACACATTGGCCTTACAAGGCTGCAAAGGCATATTTTTTTATGTGTTTTATGCCGTTACAGAGCAATTAATGTGTACCAGATTACACTCAGCTCTAAACAACATATGGTACAATGTTTTTTTTCCAAACAAAAAATAAAATTTCACACACTTGCCTTAATATAAACTTTACCAGTTAATTTGAAATATGCAATTCTTTTTATCCCTGATCACAAGACTTTTTTAGGCAATGAAAGATCCTGGCGGTTTACTGTGCTACATGCTTCTGTTGGGTTATATCATTTAAATAAAAAAGCAGACAGGGGTTACCCAGTACTATTGATGCAAGAGAGAAAGATAGACGGTTATGGTAGTGATTAAAGAGATCCTACAAATAAAAATATGGCTTCAAATATTGATCACAAAATTCTATGTATAAACAATAAAAAGATTAATATGGAAGATGAACTAGCAAGCATTAGGGTAACCCTTTAAACTATGGTGAAAAAAATTGATTTGAATAAAAATAACCACCAGATGAAAATAACTAGATGTTCTATGAGCAAAGCAAATGTCTATGAAGGGTATAGTCATGGCAGACAATATGCCTGTGAGCTGAAATGTTCCAGGAGTCAAATCTTCAAAAGAGCAGATATATTTTGATTTACTGTGACACATTCCACATGCAATAGACAGTCGACCTGAAAAGGAAGCTATTTTATATTTAATTCTGACAAATTATGATTAAGTGTAAAATGTATCTTTTATCTTTCCATCTCCCTGTGTGAGTTCCTGCCCATATTTTGTAGGGTGATTCAGTACTTCTTATTGCTTCTTGCAGCTACACCCCTCCTTCACCTGCTTCTCCGTTACCAGCTGTGCAGTATGTTTGTTTGCTGTTTAGTTTAAACATGTGTATTGGATTTCCCGCGTTCCTTACCACATTCTAAATATAATTGATTTCCATCTAGTTCCCGAGTGAGTGGAAAGTGTCTGCAACAGTTAGGATCCGAGATATTCCTTGCTGTCCATGCTTAGTTTTTTTAGCCCTGCTGTTTGCTTTGGCCTCCAGGATCTAATTGCTTGGTTGGGAATTGGTTAAGGGTATTATCTATTCCACTTACTATCTGCTAATAAAAACATTGCCTCCATTTCATTCAATGAAAGGGAATTCACTCAAACATGAGTAGGGTAGGTAGTAGGAATAAGCACAGTTGTATGGGCTATGCAGAGGAAGAGTCTCATCTTGCTGCTTGAAAAGCACTACTGAAAAAGATTTAGGAAGATCCTGCAGACAGATATCATTAAAAAGAACTCCATCTGGAAAATTCTCTCAATGATCTATCATGGAATGACAGCAGCGCCAAGATAGGATAGCATTTACATGAGCAGTGAGCTGACTCCCTCCACAGTTCCTAATTCAGGTAACAGTTCCCCATCACACAGTAGAGTGGCTCATTTCTACCATTGGTAGTTGATTTGGAAATCTAGCCAGTGTTTCATGCTATAGGATGTAAGCCAATATAAAAGTAAAATACAATGTTGGAGAGCGCATCCTATATATTATGATATATCATTGGAGTGCTAATAAGTTTGACGCAATTATAAACATGACACAAAGAAACTAGTGAACATCCTATTAAAACAAAAAGTGAGTTTTAAGGGATGTGCTCTAGCTTCTTTGTGTAATAGAAACCAACACTCCCCATAGTAACAACAGAAAGATCAGTGCTGGAATTTTTACAGTGCTGTGCATGACTCCACTGAGCACTATATTTCTTTTCCATGTACCTGTAATAGCAAGGAACTTAGCTTCTAAAGCAAGACTGGATAAAGTAAACATTTACATCCTTGAGTGTTCAAGTGAAGCAGAAGAGACATCAGTTAGCAAAGCCCTTTCAGTGTGTGTTCTGAGTATGTATTTAAAATGGAAAGGAAGACATTTCAGTGATAATGCTGGCAAACACAGCTCTGTGGTTAAATCTGTCATGAAGCAAGGACCTACCTTGTGCCATTAGTAGCAAGTTTATGTTTAAAACCTGGTAATTAATGTCAGTTGGATCCACCATAATGCCTCTTGTTTAGCATCCACTGGTGTGGAGAGAATTAATGGACAGATTATTGATTAAAAGCCTAGAGCAGCCTACTGTGCAGCTTTTGACTATGTCGTCTACCAGAGGCACTCACTGCTGACTTTATTGCAGCCAATCTTTTAAGCTCACACTAACATTTTGGGTAGCACACAGAGCGTAGCTTTAGCACAAATTGAAGAAACATAAAATTGATGCTTGCACTTAGCATCACCCTGTCTTCAGCATCAAAGTAAATAATAGTGGTGCAACGCCAATACACACTGGCTTGCTTTGTACAGACTGAAATTTATACAGATGCCTTTCAAAGAATGACAAGATGTAAATAAAATGATATCTCAGCACAGCAATCTTGTTATTAATGCTGACACTACAGAGATCATTTGGGAGCAAAAGACGAACATAAAGACAAAAACTGCATTTCCAGAAATGTTATTTAAAGACATCTAAAAGGAGTCTTTGTTTCTTAAGAAAACAATGTATTAACTGTTAATAATACCTATATCCTTGTATTTAAAAAATTTACATTTTCAAATGATGTGTACGATATATTTGCTGTAACTATATTGCCTCCTTAAAGGTATAGAAATGATAAGCAGATTTTCATCTACAGGTAATTCTCAGTTTTGTCTATGTGCATGTATGTATGTATGTATGTATGTATGTATATATATACTGTATATATGTGTGTATAATTTTATTTATAAAGCGCCACAAGGTGCTGTAAAATTCAGCAATACAAATACAATAGAGACATGGGAAAAGTGCATTAAAGTAAAATATCACAAGGATACATCACTTAAGGGGGTAATTCAGGAACGATCGAACTTACCTAGCGATGCTTCTCACCACTTCACCGAGTCGGATATGCACTCCCTGGTCTCCAGCGAATGCTTTAAAGGTACTTTGGCGAGGCGACTCGATTGGTAGCGAGGTGAGCCACAGTACCTTTAAAGCGTTCGCTGATCTCCGCTTGCAGGAGACCAGGGAGTACGTATCCAACTCGGCAAAGTGGTGAGAAGCATCACAAGGTAAGTTCGATCGTTTCTGAATTACCCCTAAGTGCTAGGATGCGGTTGACACAAGAGGTTGGATATATACTTTGTGTATACTGTATATATATATATATATATATATATATATGTAGTTGAATCTTTATATAACATTTTATAAAAATGAATGAGTCCTGTCCTACTTACATTATAGAGGAACTTTAATCCTTAAACAAGCAGCAGCTTAGACTGGAGAGGCTTACTGAACTAAATTCGAAAATGTGGGACAAGTTGTGATTGGTTCACCCATGCATTTCTCAAAGAACATTTCAAATATATATGGAATGAAGTAAATGACTAAAGGGCAAAATTTACTAAACTCCAAAATTTCGCCTTTTTGGAGTTTATCCCCTGTATATCTCGGCTGTTTGATCAGTAAATATCGATCGATATTTACAGGACATCTCTGATCTCCTGCACGCAGACATCAGTGAATGCTTTAAAGGGATTCCAGTCTCAGTGAGACCACTCGAGTCGCCTCGCCGAGACTGGAATCCCTTTAAAGCGTTCACTGATGCAGGACATCAACGAGCGCATAACACCAAGTGCGAAGGGAGGCGAAGGATCCGGACCTCACTTCGCACAATGGTGAATTACCCCCTTAGGCCTCATTAGTCATGGTTGTTTACATTCTTGGTGTTCCATTAAATAAAACATGGGGACACAATTATACAAACTGATTCAAATTAATCTACAATATATCAATACTGTATGTTTATACCTCATCGTATATTTACCAAATTATTTGTGTCTTTAGAATTTTTTTGTGGTCATTCTTCCTACAAGACATTGCAGTCTCCGAAAGAGAATGTAATTGTGAAAATAATAACATACATATTTTAACTTTTCAGTAAACTCCAGACAGGTTTACATTTAAGAGGAAAAGGTGGCTGTTATAAATTCTTAAGGAAAAATTGAACTGGATGACAGACAGTTAGACAATAAATCCAACACAAAATAAGTGCAGCAAACTTATTTGTGTAGGTGTGAAGGTTTCCATCAAAATTTAATTTCAGAGTAGAACATCAGTGATTTATTGATGCAGTTTAAAGCCAAAATACTTTAAAGGTCAAATGAAGTGTTTAAAAGCAGACTGTAAAATCACATCCACATTTTTATAACATAGCACAAAGACTAAAGCCTAATTCACCATTGTGTGAAGTGAGCCGCGAAGCCTTCGGCTGGCTCACTTCGCAAATGGTATTATGTGCCCGCTGATGTCCTGCATGCAGACATCAGCGAGCGCATTAAAGGGATTCCAGTCCCGGCGAGGAGACTCGAGTGCTCTCACCGAGACTGAAATTTCTTTAATGCGCTCACTGATGTCCGAATGCAGACATCAGCGAGCGCATAATACCATGTGCGAAGTGAGCCGAAGGCTTCGCGGCTCACTTCGCACAATGGTGAATTAGGCTGTAACAGTAGTCTTTATACTGAGTACAGATGTATTATGTGATTGATGGATGGCCTACCTATTAAATAGGGTGTGGAACTTTCAGACCTTAGATATTTGTTTACTCCATTGGACAACACTGTACTAAACATCGCTTTCTATATTCACCTTCCTGTATGTCTATTTTCAGCAGCTAGATTGTAATAACTGTATAGAGTCAGTAAAATAACATCCCTTCCCCCTAACAGTTTGTTTGAGCTTTTAACATCACAGTGTTGAACACTTATGTGATTGCAGCATCAAGAGGATGGTGTGAGTGATATAAAGCAGAGGTCCCCAACCTTTTTTGCACCAGGGACCGGCTGTAAGCAAGACCAGT
>WMED01005780.1:0-19146 GCA_019650415.1 Pipa parva
GTGCAGGACATCAGCGAGCGCATCTCAGTCATTTCCGAAGTGAGGCGAAGACTATACACCTCACTTCGGAGGATAGTGAATTACCCCCTTAAATTATTATATATTGGGTGTCAAATTATGTAACAGCAAGAAATGATTTGCCCAGTCCAGGAGTGGGGTGTTTTAGGGCCATTTTATTATTCTTTATCTTAATGGGTATATCATTTGTTGCTTTTGTCTTTATATAGTCCAGTCACGTTACATTTCTGCCAAGTCTTTATAAAATCAGATTGATTTGGTTTGTGGACCAAACAATTGTGTTGTGTATAATTTGGCAACACACAGGGCTATCTTGCATGTAGTGAAATCTTTGGTCCAAATCAAAGAATTGATCATGAATGCGAACAGCTATACGTTTGGGAGATTGACATTCTTTGACAAAATTCAAGGACTTTAATCAGTCAAGCTGTCAATATATACATAGGAAACAACTGTATACTGTGCAGTTTGCCAATCAATCATTCAGAGATATTGTTCAGTATTATGCCCATCAGTCTTATCTAGATACTGTGCAGTATTGTGCCCATCAGACATACCCAGATATTGTACAGTTTGTCCATCACACTTAACCAGATATTCTGCAGATTGACCATCAGACATACCCAGATTCAGTGCATGATACCATCAGACATACCCAGATTCAGTGCATGATACCATCAGACATACCCAGATTCAGTGCATGATACCATCAGACATACCCAGATTCAGTGCATGATACCATCAGACATACCCAGATTCAGTGCATGATACCATCAGACATATCCAGATTCAGTCCATGATACCATCAGACATACCCAGATTCAGTGCATGATACCATCAGACATACCCAGACACTATGCATTTTACCCATAACATTCCCAAACATTATGTAACCAGGCTAAGATCAAATAGAGCAGGGGTTGGCAAGCTATGGCACTTTGATGGCTGCATCTGGTTCTTTGACTGTAAAAAGCAGTGCTCACATGCAAACACCGCTCGTTACAGTCTGCCTGCTAAACGTCAGCAAGCGCTGTGGAGACAAAGCGCTCTTAGCGCTTCCGGGTTGCTAGCCAATCCAGAGCCTCTAACATTACCAACTTCCGGGTTGCTAGCCAATCCTGAGACTGTGACGTCACATATGACGTTAGCGACTCCAGATTCAAAAGGGCTGAGCAGAGCCGCATGTATATGGCTCTCTCAGCCAAAAGGATTGCTGACCCCTGAAATAGAGCATGCAGCTGCTTTAAAGTATGGCTGTATTTTTGGCATGCCAAGTGGAATTTTAGCTCCTTGTACCCTGTGTTAATCTGGTCCTTTGGATGTGATTACTTCTCTCTGCTGCTGATATTTTAGAGTTTAGTTACCTAAGCTTAAGTTGGCTTCATACAACAGTTACCCTTTAGTGCTCAGCAAAAATGCACTGACAATTTCTAAACTGCCCAAGCAGACTGTACTGTACGCGACCTCCTTTAGTAGTGGGCTTAGATTGCATAGATCTGTACACATTTAGTGTACGCTGCTGCAGAGATACATTATTTCATTATGTTTAGCACGGCATATGCATTATCCCTCTCAAAATCTCAAGATGGCTGAGAGAAAGTTTGGGCTTATCCAGACGCGAGACTATACTCATCACAAACTAGGTCAGATTCCAACAACGCTGCTTTGTTAACTGTTATAAATCTTTTTTTTTTTTTTCCAAGTTGTAATTACACTTGGGGGCTCCCATTAAATAGTCTCCCATTGTGACACGATTTTTAGACAGCTGGATTCCGATGAAGGCTAAGTCTGTCAAACTGTAATGAGCATTGGAAAGATAAAGAATGTTAATTTAGCAGACACTTTCCTTTATTCCTTATGTTTAGTTAGCAAAACAGTTTCACCTCATCAGCATTGTTATCACAGATTTCCTATTCAGTGATCTCTGTCTTGATTGATAAATCAACTGTTTTTTTTTTCTTTATTTGTTGTTGTTTGGTTTCCAGACACCCCATTCCCTTTCTTACATTTCACTTTGGAGAGACGTCTCTAAAACAAAATTTAATTGGTTTTCAAACTATGAAATGCTTTCTTTTCGTTCTTTCGCCAAGCGCTTGTAATTGGTTTACGATGCCCAATTTGTTCGGGAGAGGTGATCGAACGTCATGTAGAAGCCGCTTGCCTGATATAGTTACTGAAAGATGTTTTTATACAGTCTATTGTTTACTGTAAGAATAAATAAAGTTTATCATTGTTTGGAGACAAGCAGTATTTTTCATCTTTCATATTACTATTATGTTCATGCTGTAGCATAACTCATATTGACCCCGAGCAGCTTCTGCTGTTGCTTGAAGAACAATGGAGATTGTATATTAAAGGGACACCAAAGCTTGGCCCAATTTATTTATGCATTTACATAGCGCTGAAACATAAAGCAGCCTTTAACATAGATTAGTCGTTCCCTATGTTTGTGGAGCTTACAATCTAATTTCTTTGTGCAATGACACACAGACGAGGGCCAACCTGAAAAGACTTTATTTTACTTACCAGTGAGTTTTTAGTCTGTTGGAGGAAACCCAACACCAGTCTAGGGAGAACATGAAACCTTCAAGCAGATGATGCTTTGGCAGTCTAAGGTAACAGTGCTAACAACTGAGCCACCACTGTACCTCCCTACATACCGGTAGGTCTAAATCCTTTTTAATTAATTAATTAATTTATTTTAATAATGTCCCTGGGTTATATGAATGGTGTGCCTTTTTTTTCTGTTTTGAAAGAAACACTTGCCAGATAATCCCTTTAAAACAAAACATCTGTAAACTAATGCTTGGGACAACACCCCTAAAGCAAGGCACTTTTGTTTGTTCTGCTTCACCTAACCTTTCTTGTCTTTGCTACTTTTCTTTGAGATATATTCAGCTTACAATTCTGTCAATGTAAATAGTTCTAAAAAGAAAAAAAAAAAAAAAAAAAAAAAGAACCTTTTGGATAGAGGATTTTGCAAGATTCAAAAAATCCAGTTCTTAAAAACCAGTCATAAATCTCAGCTTTCAAAAATGCCACTGGTCTTGTTTTTCTGCCAGGAACAACGATGTGATGGTCTCATGATCAAGAAGAAATACACTTCTTAATTCAAGCAAAATAAGCGACTGAATTTATTTTTTTTAAATTTTTGGAAGTTCGGAATTGTTCAGGGCTAAAACATATGTGTATTAATGTTACAATCCTTGTATGCAGCTGGTTGGGAGGAAGCAACATCACGTAGATCCATCTCAGAGAGAGTTCAGATATAAGCAGTGTGGATTAGTCATTTTGTTTTTAAAGAATTAGCAGATGAGGCTTCTATTTCCTGTACATAGAGGTGGGCACGCACACTCACACATTTCCTTGCATTACTGTCTGGAGAAACTATTATCTGTGGCATCTGTTTAATAAGAGCATTAGATATTGGTTTACTGAAAGTCAAAATATCCCACTGACTTCATTTGAAATTTTTTTTCTGTTCTGTAGTGTGTGACAAAGATAATACTTGATTTATTAAGAAGCATTATGTGGAATAATGACAAGCTGCAGGAAATCCTACGCTCCTAATAACATTATTACTTTTTTTTCTGTCTGATCCTAATGTATTCAGCAGTAGAGAGTGTTGCACAGTGTCACATATGCAAATGAAGCCCATTAAGCCATGGATTCCATCCCTTTACTCCGCGACTAATTTGAGTAGGGCAGAGCCTTCACCAAGGCTCTAGAACCTTAAGTCAGAATGTGAAGCAGGGAAATGACACAGATTTGCATTTAGAATGCTGCGGAATGGAATCAATGTGACAAATGTCTCCCTCTGATATCACCAACTCAATTAAATATCTAAAACAGGAAGCTGCTCTTTGCTAGTTGCTGTTTTGCCAGAGAGCAATGGTCATTATGCAAGTTTAATTTTGTATTAATGACTCTGACCCTTTGTTAAGTCACTTGTCTATTAGACCAGTGATGGTTAACAGATGTGTTGATCCCAAACCTTCATTGTCCTATGCCCTAACTTCACAGAAAGAGAGAGAGACAGAGAGCTGCAAGGCATTTTGGGAAGGATTTTTTTTCCTTAAGGAAGTTTAGGACAGTTACTAATGCTACAGAATTTTTTTTTTTTTTTTGCAGAAGTTAAAGTGGACCGGTCAGGTCCACTTAACAGACTCATTTTAGGAAGCAAGGAGTTGTGTTAGCTGAATGCTAAAAGTATCCAGCTAAGACTTTAGTAAAAAAATCACAAAAAAAACAAAAAAAACTCTTTGCTTCTTTTCTGCTCCGATGCCCGACTTTAACTACGAGTCGGGTTGGGCGGAGCTAAATGATGATTGTCATTGTGACTCCTCCAACCAGAACTCAAGTCGCCCAAACCAACTTGAGATTCCAGTCGCATCGATGCATCCCTTGAAAGATCCACTTTAAAAATATAATCTTGTAATTGTTGTCTTCACTTCTTTAGAGACCATGCAACCCAGCTCACAAGAGGAGTTCTACCAACAATTACTAGATAAAATACCCCTTTGAAACTACAGAAAACTATTGCTATTTGCAGATATTAAAGTTAGAAACTATTTTATGCCCTATGTACTGAGCAGCAGCAGTAGTAGTGATAAATACCATAACTAACATTGTCAGTCTTGCCAGTGGCTGCTACTATGTTGCCATAGAAATATGCCATAGAAACATGACTAATAAAATGTTAGGTAGCTGACTGTGGCTTTTGTAAAGCTACTAGGAAAATCTTTACCCATTTGGCCACCATTTTGCTTCAGTATTATTCAGCAGCCTACTGTAGTGGTCATAAATTACACTTAGGGGGGAATTCACTATAGTCCGAAGTGAGGGGCGGAGTGTTCTCCTCACTTCGGACTGACTGATCTGTGCTCGCTGATGTCCTGCACGCGGACATCAGCGAGGGCAGATCAGTCAGTCTGAAGTGAGGCGAACACTCCGTACCTCACTTTGGACTATAGTGAATTCCCCCCTAAGTGGTGGAGTGAATTGTTATTCAGTTATATAGTGGTCCATAGTAGACCCTCAGTTACACTACACATTGCCCATTAGCCAACAGAGGGCGAAATTTCATAAACTTCAGAAAGGGCCAATTTATTCCCGTGAGAAATTGGCGGTTTCTCATGGTAAATATTACATTTTTTGATGGAAAGGAAGCCATTCGTAGTATAACTACATTCCCATCGAAAAAATTCGATAGAAAAGTTTCTGTTGGTAAATATCAATCAAAAAGATCTCTCGATATTTTCCGCAAGAAACTGTCAAGGTCTTGCGGGAATAAAAGGCGAAATCGGCCTTTTCCGAGTTTATTAAATTTCGCCCTAAGTTACTAATTGGTTGAATAAGATATTGCTGAACAGTCATATTGCACATTACTCAGTAGCTCAAATACTTGTCTGTTATTGTTTACTAGCCTGCACAGTTTCCCATCTGTAAAGTGCACAGAAGTTCCCCTGGTACATTAATTAATAATTCGATTAGGTCTTCAGCATTTCTACAACACATTGTTCAGCATCATAATCAGATGTACTGAGCAGTTGTTGAAGTTGTTGTATAGTTGGTCTTTTCCTACCCACTACATCAAACACTTCTACTGATGGGTTCATTTGATGATCAAGTTAGCATATCTTGGCCTTTCTTTATTTAAAGTTCTGTAGAAAAAGGAAGTATTTATTTAATTGTTTGACCAGAGAAAGTAGCAGCATTGTCCCCTGAGTTATTGCCGCAGATATTGGTGCAACTGCCTTGCCTTATTGAATAGCCAGCACTGTTGGAGAATACTGTGCAGTTATGTACACTGAATTATAGTTTATTGCAGATGTATTGCAGACAGGAGGTGGAAATTGGCTAAGCTTTTTATATTATTTTTATCATCTATGTGTGTTCTCTGTATTTTCAAACACATTCTTACAAAATTGAATATTATAATAAGATTTGCAAATTGTGTGTCGCGATAGAAATAATCACAATAAATAAAACGTATAGACATGGTGACAAACCTGCTGTACTGCCTACACACTGACAAGTAATAATGTAAACAAATACAGGGAACCGCAACGTATAATGATACAGAGTATGTATATATTAAAAATATCCCCAGATAGCTGCAGGCTATAAAGAGCGGGGAGAGAAACTGCATTAAAAAAGGAAAGTACTGCTAATATAAAAATATTTCAAGTATATTAGAAAAGTGATTAAAATAATCTGTGGCTTTTTTTTTTTTTTTTTTAATTTAAAGTTTTTAAATGGAACTTTCCTGTCAGTATTTGCACTTCACAAAGAGAGTGTGTGCACTTCTTATAGAACGCTATCAGCCCATCATATCCTGCAATTTATTAGATGATTTGCTGAATTTTTTCGCTGATAAAGTAGGTTACTTTCCACCAATAATCGTCAGGAGATGTCAAATAAAGGACTAATGCCTTCAAGCATTGCAACATGGTTTAATGGCTCTTGACTGGCTCAGATTGCATCATGTGCTTTCTGCTGAACTCCTGCTATATTATTTTTCTGTTAGAGAAGGTCTGAACAGGAGCCAGAAGGAGTTTCCTGATGTGACTGAATCTAAAGATAATATACATGGATCTTGTACAGTGCTGACTCCGAAAAAGAAAGATTCAGGCCAAAATGTGCGCCAGATAAGGATTTTTCTTTATTGAGAATTTCTTATATTTCATTATGATGTATCTCTTAAGATTATTTGAAAATGTTGAGCGTAGAAGTTCACCAGGTAGGTGATCTTCTGACAGATGGATGTAACTAGGTGTTTAATGAGATCTTTATGGTAAATCTACACATCCACTTATTTAGATAGTATGTTTAGACCCAACTAGCTGAAATCTACTCTTAACTAGGAAATATAATTAGCAATGACCTGTAACATTTTACTCACGATGCTGTAGTACTGGTCACATTTTTATGTATGGATATGGGTTAACATATTCCTACCTTAGTGTGGATAGGTTTATGTTTGTTTCAAACAATCCCTTTTCATTTTTAAGCGACTTAAAATAACAGTTTAGTCGACAACAGCTATTTGCCTGTCTGTCTGTCATTCTTAAATAAATGCTTTTTGCAGTACTACTACAATTACTAATTTTTATCCCTTTTTATTTGACAGCCATTTGTTTTACTGCAGTTTCTTCTCTTACATCTATTTTCATCTTCAGCAGTTCAGTTGGTAATCTGAATGAAAGACCTGAGAATTCTGAGTAACCAATCAGAATCCTGCAGGTGTGGAACCTCAATGAGCTGCTGCCCACCTGCTTCTTACTGAAGCTTACTGACCATTTTACTTTAGAATTCTCAAACCTGTGGAACAAGTCAGTAGCATGAGATTCCAAAAAGATCAGCTGGACATGAATCAGATGAGAAAGGACAGTTGGATTGGCCAACCAGGATACAGGGAAAACTCCCAGTGGTCTCTCCTGAACTTTCATGCTGTACCAACATGGCATATTCTTGAAGGTAGTGTAAAGAAGATACACATTTATAGACTGTCCCTACAGATTGTTGGCCTAAATATCTTTCCATTTTTTTCTGGCTTCCAATTCTCAATAAATAAAGCTGTATATTGGCACAGCAGATGTAGTTTGCAAGTTTACATGCAAAGTGAATGTGTAATAGGAGCAAGGTTTTCCATTAAAAATGTTGTATGTTTAATGACATTTTCAGTAAATTGGTGGAATTATTTGTTTTGAAGGAATCATAGCTACGTGCTTGTTTATTTTTTTTTAAAAAGGCTGCGGGGACAATTTACTTTCAGATATATTTATTTGCTCACTTAATGGTCCTCATTGATTAAAGACCGAATAGTCACGTAAAGCTATGAATTCACATCTATTCATTTATTGAGAAACCTTTGCGATGTGGTGAATACATGACCAATTTGGTCGACCACAATACTTGCAATCTTATGGAGCACTTCGCACTACCAAACAGAGGAGTGTGTCAAAGGAGCAAATGTGACTAGGTGTACTTATCCGTATTCACTTGTTTGACTTTGCCACTTTAGGCTGGTGCATTAGGGGGCTGATAGCAGGGCTCTGTATCCTACTTCTATCTGACTGGCTATGCCACACTATGGATCTGACAGTGATCGCCACTGTGTGCTTGTTCAGCAAGACCAGTCGCTGCTTAGTCATTAATAAGAAATAAATTTGAGACCATTTTGGAGATGTGACTCAAATTCTAGTGAGGTAAATTTGACAAGTGAATTCATCCTTTAGTCAATAAGGCCCATAATGTGTTGGATAAAGTAGCATAAATTATAACAGATGGGCAGAGATGTGAAACTACTAATTATGGCCGATTATAGGTGACAATAATGACATTTTACTCCCCAAAAGATAAGTCTTTATCCTATTGGTATTATTATTATTTTCTTTATTACTAAATTGACCGTTCAGGACTACATTTATACATATCTCTTTATGTAACCCCCACTCTGTTTAAGTTCAAATGTTCAATTTATCTGTAAGGACTTTTTGTGTGGTTTTCACACTGTCCACATAGTTATAAAGTTTGATTTAGTGATAGAGTGTTTCTAATTCATGTAATCCAAACTGAGCTGGGTTTAAAATCCTTTTGTGGCAAACAAGACTGCAGCTTTCTTCTTAACAATTCTAAAAATCTAATGTGTTATTGTCCATCCTCCCACACCTCACTGCCTTAAACAAGATATTTCACTGGCTTTTTGTCATTTATAGAAACATATTTCTTTATTCTGATGCAGTGTGCATCAAGTCTTTGGAAGTTAAATAACTGGAAACACCTCAGTGGTCATGGTGCAGAACAGGGGCTGGCTTAGGGTTAGGTGCACTTGGGAAACCTGGATTACTCACCAATGTTCATCTCATAACACTTTAGAACCTATCATATTAAGGAGATTGTTCATAAACGTGCAAACAGATCTGAATTTGCATCCATGCTACACTTCCCCAATCCTGAATATTCATCAAACTGTTCTTTCCTGCAGTGTGGCAAATTTGCATCCAGTTTGGCACCTTAAAATTCAGCTACTTACCAAGCTACCAGTGTGTGTTGAAATGTGTGTCGAAGTGGCGAATTGCCAAAGGGTACTGCTTCAAATTTGCTAGTTTGAGTTTACTAGATCAAAGTGGTGAATTAGGAGTTTTAAGGCAGGACTCCTGTTTGGTGTAAGGTGACTGTACACTCAATGGACAAAGAAAAGATAGTGACCAAGTAACAACATTAAGTAGGAATACTATCACACAGAAAGGGTTGTAAATAACACTTGTAATGTAGGTGACTTTAACATGGTGATTATAGTGGTGATCAAATTGTGACAAACTGGTGACAATGTATGTCCTTATAATCAGTCCTGTTTTTTTCATTAATATAAGAAAAATACAGTTAGTCATATTAGTAAACAAGCTTCATGAGAAAATGACCACAAATTTGCTTGGACAAATTCTCATCCCTACGTATCTGCTATTGTTGACTATGCATGAAATAGTGTTCACTGCTGTTCAGATCTTTGCCAAGGGAATCCACTTTTTAGTGAATAAATACTTTTTTGAGGAATCCCTATGTGGCCACAGGTTGCACAGAGCTGAAGCCCACCCTGCATACACATAACAAAATGGGGTTTATATGATTTTGGCTTAGGTTCACCCATAGCAGTGTTAATTTTAGTCTTGTTTAGTTCCCTGTTATATATAAAGATATGCGTTTTGATGCTGGTATTGACTAATTGAATAAGCCCTTCAATACTTAATACTATAATTTTAAGGGGTTATTTGCAGCAGGAGTTTTACAGATCAAGACTAAGGGGGAATTCACCATTCAGCGAAGTGAGCTCCGAATCCTTTGGCTCACTTCGCAAATGGTGTTTTGTGCTCGCTGATGTCCTGTACGCGGACATCAGTAAGCGCACTAAAGGGATTCCAGTCTCGGCAAGGCAACTCTTTTGCTTTCGCCGAAACTGGAATCCCTTTAATGCACTCGATGATGTCCGCGTACAGGACATCAGCGAGCGCATAATACCATTTGCGAAGTGAGCCAAAGGATTCGGAGCTCACTTCGCTGAATGGTGAATTCCCCTCTGAGTGTGGTATGGAGTGATGACTCCCCATATACAAGAAAACTAGAACATTTTCATGGATAACTTTGCAATATTTATTTGTAAAATCCTTTTCTCAATAACAGCAATGGCCAAGTCTGTTTTGCCTCTTTAAAATTTAATTTTATTGTAGCAATTATCTGTGCTTTGTGTTTGCTTTTATATTCAGTGCGAAGTGATTCTGTCTTGTGTTTTATTTTTAAAGTGCATCATAACGCTTGCCCCAGCCTTCCTCCCACATTAGTGCTAAATTCCTAGTGGATGTATTTTTATCACCTCTATTTTAACTGCTAACTAGTTTTGTGGTCTGTAAAATCAGCATGGTGTTTAATACTACTGTATGCATTTATACACACACTGGAAATCTACTGAAGTACTCATGTCTATAAAGACATTTTTGCTATTGTTTTCGCTTTAGTATTAAACCATTATGTCTGATAGAATTAGTTTATATGAGCCAAGAGCCATTTTGAATTTGAGGAAAGGCATTACAACTTAAAGGAACAGTAAACCTTAAGATAACTTTGCCTTCTTTAAAAAAAAAAACATCTTTCTTTATTTATGTATACATATTTAGATTGTAAGCTCTATGGGGCAGGGACCTCCATCCTCTTTTGTCAATCACAACCTGGCACGTAAAGTGATTTTATGCTTGCAAGTTACTCACTTGTAATGTGTAATGCACTTTTCCCATGTCTGTCTTATATTTGTACTGCTGAATTGTACAGCGCTGCGAAAATTTGTGGCGCTTTATAAATAAAATTATACATACCCTCCTACCTTTTAAAATAATTTCCAATAGTAAGCAATAGTTTAGCATTATTTCACTTTGAATAATTATAAAAAGCATATACATTTATATAGATTTTTCCATATTTGTAACATAATTTGTAAATATTGCATATATTGTATAGAAAATGCATATAATAAGGCATACAATACAATATACAATGTTAAAAGTGTTCAGCTAAGACTGGAGAGATTGAAGCAATCTTCATACTTCCATACTTCCCCGATGCTTGCGTCAGAAGGGGTGGGGCTAAGGGGTTGCCTACAGCAACAATATCAGCAAATGGGGAACTCTAAACATGTCAGTTTGCATTGGAGGGAAAACAAACTGCCTTGTGTCAGTGGCCTAATAAACTCTTCTGGATTTCTGTTCTTTGCTTTGGGAGTTTCTAAATTCTAATACATCCAGTTTCAAAATAACATATTCATCTTTTCTTCACTATACTGTGACTGTGCTATCATCTGTCTCCAGGTTCTTGATGCAGATGCTTCTAGATTATTTGGCTAACAAAAAAAAAAAAATTCAATATTCAAACAAACAGATTTATTTTTCTGTCATTTTTTGTTACATTATTAACCAATCCTCACCGTAAGAAGACATTGATCTTCCAACTGTCTTCTTTGTGATGAAAAGTTCTGAATTATTAAAGCAAAACCTAATCTTGTAAAAACACAGTAACCAGAATAGTTCTCTCCTGTGCAACATTTTGGCTCAGAATCTTTTCGTCTTGACTTGTTCCTTCTGATAAACCAATGTATCGCTCGCAATTGCAGGCTGAATTAATTGCGTTCATGAGTTCAAGGGACTGTAGATCATAAATCCTTCAAAAACTTTTAATGTTGTAGAAATTAAGGTTATACCATGAGAGCTCTTGGAAAGTAGAAAGTGCTGCACTGTTTATTGATCTTGCTGAGGTCTCTTATGCATTTGACCACAATATAGCCATAAATCTCCTCTTCATCATATACTGCCAACAGCTTCCAATAGATTTTAGAAGTCTCTACCCATCCTTGTCCATTGCATTATTCTGAATGATATCTTATTCCCATGTTGCAATATTAGCAAATCTACAGTATATTTGGTTAATATACCCTACTGTAAAGAGTTAATAGGCCTGTGTACAAGATTTCCTGGTATGCCTCCTTTAGTTTTTTTTTAACTACTTAAGTTCCAGGGCTTTAGTCAATTCAGTAAAAGCCTTCCCAAAGCAATAACTGCTCGCATGCTTATGCTACAGTCAAAGCAGCAGCACAACCACCATCAATTCATTTTTTCATCTATAAAGTGCACTTATTCTGCCTGCTCAACACTATCAAATACCACTATAACTAATGGACAGCACTCGGAGAAGTACTTATTATTTAAAAGTCTTTATTCTAGCATGGGCGATTCACACGGTAGCAATGTTTAAGTGTAGCATATTGCAAAAGGACCAGATACTACTCCTTAAATATCTGATGATTCACCCATGCTGGAATAAAGACAATGTCAGACTGGTCCACCAGGAGGCAGGGAAATCTATTGATGGGCCCAGTCATCAGTGATCCCTCCTGGTATTTTAAACTATACGATCATGGTATGTTCCTGTGGGTAGTGTAAAGGAGGAACAGGGGGTTATAGAGACAAAAAAACTGTAGATGAAAATCAATATTAACTAAAGATTAAAATGAAGAGACAAAAAAGAAATCATTTTTTTCATCATCAATTAATGGACTCCAGTCCAATAAAGAATAAAGGGTTTTAATTAGTAAATAAATACCAAGTGTTGTCCATTGGTCAAAGTGGAACATGCTTATGCTAAACATGTATCATTGTTCCACACAAATGAACGTATGGAAATTTGCAAATTGTATTGTTAAGCTTAAGTGGCAGACTATGTATCCAGAGCCGCTACTCTACATGTATGTATAATTTTATTAATAAAGTGCTAAAAATTTCACGCAACGCAGTACAATACAGCCATACAAGTACAATAGAGACATGCATAGATACAGTCAAAAGCTAACCACAAACCTTACTGTTTGATTTGCCAACATAATAACTTTTAATCAAACTGTTTTTAACAATTTATTGAAATGCACTGTGTAGATCAACACACACAGATTGCAATGTGATTGGCTAGATCAGTCTTAACTGATTTCATTAGTTAAGATATAGATTATTGGCTTCTGAAGCACAAGTCTAGGAACAACCAATCAAAACAATAATGATACAGTGATGTGGGCTAAATCAAGCCCAACAATTCAAAAACACTCATCTGTGTGTGTGTGACAAAAATAGGGAAACTAAATTGTAAGCTCCATGGGGCAGGGACTGAAGTGAATGATGAATCTCTGTAAAGCGCTGCGTAAAATAGTAGCGCTATATAAGAATGAATAAATAATAATAATAACTGGACAAGAAAGGTAGTAAAATGCTTCTTAGACAGTCTAATTATGCCTTCTAGAAAGGGTATAAACCATACTTTTGAAATTGTTGGGGAAGACCTCTGTTTTGCTTTTGTGGATAACTAAGCTTCCATGATAACTGGTTTAATAATAGATCCAGATTAATATTTATAAACTTGCTAAGATATAAGATCATAATTATGCACAATATCAAACAGTGGTCTTAAGAGAACAGAAAAAAAAAGCAATCAAACAAGAAAACCCTGTAGGCATAGGGTGTGGTCCTGCACATGCTCAGTCTGTACTTCCTAGGGACTGGGGCAAATTAAGTTGACTAAAAAGTCATATCATAATAAACTCTTTGACCTAAGATCACTAAAATGTAATGCCCTGCGGTACATTATAAGATCATATTGTAAATGAAATGGCTGCCTGTAATTTTCAGTTTTCATTGTTGCTATACCTCTCCCCCCACCCGGCAGGGCTAGCAGCTATTGCAGTCTTTTCTGGATTGCAGTTGTTTTCTATTCAGCTATGCAATGTGCAGCTCATGTCCTACACAATGGGTATTTTATATGTTTTGGTTTTAAAGGAATGGTGTTACCAGCTTATCAGTTCCTTTACATAAGATTGAACATTTCTTGCCGACATCACTTTTGGCTTTAGTTTTTCTTTAATACTCATGAATGGCAGCTAACTTAAAACACAACAAAACCGACTTTATAATGACTTCCAAACACATTAAGCACTGAGAATCTGTAGTGTTGTGCAGCCTTCTCATGGGCGATTTTTTTTGAGAGAAAAAAAAAATAGAAAATAGTTTCTTCACACTTCAACACCACAGATATAAGTACCAAAGAGACAGCCTTACTCTGCAAATTGAACATTACAGCATCATCATAATGACCTTTAAAATAGTTATGCCATTGTATACTTTCTCCATTATCTAGAGAGGTGACAGAATCACACATCAAATTCTTGTTACTTTTCAGATTCAATTTTGTAAGATAGGCATCATGTAAAAGCTTGTGTCTATTAATGTGTTTCTTGCGAAACAACGAGGAGCCAAATAACTCAGTTACATTAATAAAAAAAAGCAGTTTTCCCCGGTAGCTTGCCTTTATATATGTATGTCTGATATACTATATAGTGTTTTTTATTAAATACTTAATTATGGGTTTTTTTTTTGCCCAGTTAAGTAAAGTATTCTAAAAATGCATATACAGATGAAGCTGCATTACAGGCAGGGGTGGATTCTCTGTTGACTGGATTGTACTAAAAAAGTACCTTTATTTTATATAAATGCATCTGCTCCTTAAACCAGCTCTTCTAACATGCCCCCTTTATGGGTATACCACAGAGAGAGCGTGCATGTCAATGCATGCTCCCTGTAGGTATGATGTACACGCTCTCCCTGTGAGTTCTAGGAAGTGCCGATGCAGTGCTTCAGTAGGGGCGCGGCAAGCGAGGAATGTGATCCTGGTAGGAGGTATCTCCTGCTTAGGACACCGTAGAATTGTCAGAATGTGTCAAAAAGTATTTAAAACTAGACAGAAACTTGGAAGTACCTGAATTTGTTCATCTTCAAAATATATTATCATAGTTGAAATAGCATGCTAGTGCCTTAATGGCCATGCCATACAACAAAGCGATATACTCATAAACCCAAGGTTTTTAAAAGTTCAGTTTTATACAGTTCAGCATTGATGGTTTGAAAATAACTAGACAGTACAGCAGATTTTGAGGGCACCTAGTTTAAATTTTGTAAAAAAGAAAAGTCTTAAGATGTAGGGTTTTTGCTAATGATTCAAATAAGGCTCCTGTCTGGGTGAAAAAATCAGATGGAACTGCCCTACAATATATATTCTTTTAAGGTAATACTATCTCTTCAAGAAGCAATAATAAAAAATGAGAGGTTTCATTCAAGCTTTATTTTTTTTTTTTGTTGGACACCATCCCATTAACCAGCTAGGGCTAGTATGACCTTGTCTGAGGAAAAAAGATCCATTTTGCACATGTTGGAAACTATCTTTCACAGCAGAAATTGTAATGAACATTTCACTTACTCCAGAAGTCGGTTAACATCTCAACCATGGAAGTAGTCATTTAACTGAAGTGCTCACTTCAACTTTTATTTAATAGCACAACTTTGTCAGGAAGTTTCAATTCTTTACTGCTGAAATGGAACCAAAAAACTTTTTAATTGCTTAATCCCAACTATACTGGTCTTTGACATTATTTTCTATCTGTGCTCGCCATTCAGCTTTGAAGAATTATCTTTGGAATGATGTAGAACTGTATATACACCTTTTAGGTCGGGATGTGATTGATAACTGTCCCTGAATTTAACACGATCCATTTGTGTTAGAGCACTTTATTGACTGTCATCTCCTTCAATAAATTGTTAATTCAGTTTTATCTCACTCATATCTTATCAGAGGAGTCTTCCGTGATTTTAAAGGGATGTTATCACCCCCTGTTCTATCCAAAAAATCCTATTTCTTTTTTTATTTTATTTTTTTGATACTACACTATGCTGATAAGTTCATCAAGGTGAACTGAAGAAAACAATGATTTCAAAGCTTGCAACAAAGCTTATGGCAGGCTATCTTTTATAAATGTCACCTAAGGTTCAGCCATAAAGCAAGGAATAATCGCTGTTTTAATAAAAAAAAAAGGAATAAACAAATCAACCCCTATCCAAAATTAAAATAAATCTTTTTGTTATTGTATAATTGCTTTACTATCAATACAATAGGCATGAAAACACAAAGCAGTTGGCGAATACATGTCTAATTCAGGCAACTATGATATCTGCAGTTTTAGAGAGCTCTATGCACAGGAACTTTGCATATTCAGCAAGCAGCAGGGCAGTTGTGACTTCAACAAGGCATGGTGCTCCAAACTCACCTGTTTGACTTGCCACATCAGAGTGGCAAATTGGGGGGTTGATGGGAGAGATCTGTTGTTGCATAAGGCGATCATTTCTTCAAAAGTGACAATGGTGACTGTGATTAAATTTGTTTGCTACTTAATATGAACTAGAGACAAAGGTAACATAGAAATAGATGTAATATTCACTTATATACAGTTAGTGTGATATGGTGAAGATAACATCACTGCACTTGGGCAATTCACATCAATTTGCATGACTTTGCATCCTGCTTCTATTTGACTGACTTTGCCACACTACACATGCGACTGTGTCCATAACAGTCCCCTTGTTCAACAGATCTATCCGCAGCTTCATGAATAAAGGGAAGTGAATTTGCAATTATTTTGGTGATGTGACTCAAATTGTAGAGAAGTGAATTAATTCTTAAGTCTATGAGGCCGAAAATGCATATGTGTGCGTCTCAGTGAAAGTAACCCGTTATACAGTATTTACAGTAGTTGCTTTGGAACTGTAGAATTGGTTGAATATGTAAGCATATATTAGTGCTCTTCAGGAACATGCTGGAAATCAAACTGAATCAAACTGAAATGGGAAAAAATATTCCCCTTGAAATCTGCACCCTCTATACAAAAGAATCAGTCCATTTTGAGCCAGTGATATGGAAATAGCAGTTTTTTGTTTTTTTTTCTCAAAGAACCTTTTAACTTGCGCAGTTAAGTTATAACGTCAAATATACCAGCAGAATGTGTACTGTTGTATATGTCATAGAATCTTTGCATATAGCATTGCAAAGGTGCTACCTTTTACGCAAACATGTGGTATACTGAAACTTGGAATTATGGGGAAAAAACATGGTAGTTACTGTGAGTAGTAAGAAAAAAAAAAAAAATTCTTAAACTTCATGCCCAGTGTATTCTTTAGGAGAAGGCAAAGTACACATCCGTTCCTGGCATTTAAACTCTGTGAATATAAAATCATGAAACCTTTTTCAGCCAATGATTTTCGAAAGGACTTTAAATAAATCATTAAGCTAGCATTGTTGCAGCACCAAATGACAGGGAAAAAAATATATAAGCACTGTCAAAGTTGTCACTTGAATATGCCTTGATTTATAATTGCACTAATCTTCCCAGTTAAATGTGTTTGTTGCAAAAAAAAAAAAAAAAAAAAGTCTATCTTCCCTCTCTCACACCTCTAGGATTAGTTTTGCTGAACAGAAAGACTCTTATGTGGAAGGTCAAATGAAAGCATGAATGAAATAGGGGGAGATACAGTTGAACCTTCCAAATGGCATTTAAATATGATTCTCTCCGGACTTTAAATCTTCATTCATTTTACCTGCAAGTTACAAAGATTTACATTAAAGGAATTCATGCAATGTAAATCCAACTTTATTTGTATGTAAATTGAGATGTGGAGGCAGCTGATATAGATATATATTTTAAATACCAAACATGATGAATAACACTGAGCCTATTAATAATTCCTGGAAAATATTGAGCTTCTTATTCTTTGTTGTGATAGAACAACTGTGGGGGGGCTTAGTGTTACATAATAAGGTGATACTATCCAGCTTGCTTAGCACTGCATATTTTAAAATTGCTCTTATGTTAGGTCTCAGTGTTTGCTGAGCGCTTTAAATTCTTCAAAACATTTCATATTTACATGCATGTGAGCCCTGCTAATGCATTCTTCGTTCTCTAAGCAACAATTCAGGTTTCTTCGATTCATTTTATTCAAGAAAGGAATTTACATGTGTTGAATATTTTCACCGGTGCTTTAATAGGTCTTTTAAGCATTTGAATCTGTTAGTGGCAGATAATGTTACCCGGTGCAGCCACATCAATGAACTGTAGGATATTCGATTTCAGTCATTTATATTTATATTTTTTTTTTTAATCATTTACTCTTTGTGGAATTTAACAAATTTAGCCAAGTGTGCATTTATTATAAAAGAATCCTTGAAATTGTAAATCTCCTTATGCTACTTAATTTTCTTTGCGCCACCACCTTTATGTGTGTAGACTGTAAGATTACCCATTAATAGATAATATTCCACTTGGCAAGAGTAGGGTGAGATGGAATCCTAACTTCAGTTTGTGTTTTTATATACCAGAGGCCGGACTGCTGAATTAGTTCATGCGCTTCCTTTGTTAAAGGGGAACCAAAACATTAAGAGGGTTATTGACTAAAGTCCAAATTGTCATGTAAAGGCGTGAATTCGTCAGCTAACGATGGTCACATACTACCCAATTGATGGCTACTGCCATGGTCGCGACTTCATTATGGGAATAGTGTTACGATGACAAATTTACTATGGGAATATTGTCGTGGTCTTGACTTTACTATGAGAATCCGCTGTTTAGTCAATAAGGAGTAGAGAATTAGGGTGTAGCCACCCAAAGTGAAGAGAATTCACTTTGACAGTCGATTTGTTAATACAGTCAATAACCCCTTGAATTTTTGCTGCCCAATTAGCCCATTTTCGTCACAGTCTTGCAGAGTGTAACAATTTCCCAATTCAATGATGTTGTACAGCATAGCTAACTTGGCTTATCATCAAGTGTCGGAATGTGTTGAAGTAGCAAGAAGGCATACTGTGTTCTATTCATCAGTTTGGCTTTGTTAGATCAAAGAGGCGAAATAGGGGGTTGATGGCAGGGCAAAGTGTCACCAGGTGACAACATGAACTAGGTACAGGATGACATAGAAAGGGATGTATTATTCACTTAATACAGTTTAGTGGGAAATTGTGATGATGACAGCACTGCATTTCACTGGTGGAATTTGCATCACTATATATCCTAATTCTGTTTGACTGACTACACTGCATGACTCGAGGGGGTTATTCATTAAAGTCCGAATTGTTGCGTATAGGTTTGAATTCGCCAGATAGACAGTTAGTAACATAACATAGTAACATAGTTTATAAGGCTGAAAAAAGACACAAGTCCATCCA